>PVKU01002281.1:0-184216 GCA_004027475.1 Anoura caudifer
AAATAAATAAAAGAAACTCAAGCACCAACTTACACCATACACAAAAATAAATTCAAGGTGGATAAAAGATTTAAATATAAGCCGTGACACCATTAAAGTCCTAGAAGAGAACATAGGCAAGAAAATCTCAGATATTTCACGCAGCAATATTTTCATTGATATGTCCCCCTAGAGCAAGGGATATAAAGGAAAGAATAAATAAATGGCATCCCATCAAAATAAAAAGCTTCTCCACAGCTCAAGAAAACAGCATGAACATAAAAAGAGAACCAACCATATGGGAAAACATATATGCCAAGGATGCCTCAGATAAGGGTTTAATCTCCAAAATATATAAAGAAATCACATGACTCCATTCTAAGAAGACAAGCAACCCAATTAAAAAATGGGCAAAGGACTTGAACAGACACTTCTCCAAGGAGAACATACAGAGGATCCAGAGATACATGAAAAAGATGCTCAATATTGCTAGCTATCAGAGAGATGCAAATTAAAACCACAATGAGATACCACTTCACACCAGTCAGAATGGCCATCATAAACAAAGCAACAAACAACAAGTGTTGGAGAGGTTGTGGAGAAAAGGGGACCCTAGTGCACTGTTGGTGGGATTGCAGACTGGTACAACCACTGTGGAAAACAGTACGGATTTTTCTAAGAAAACTAAAAATAGATCTACCTTTTGACCCAGCAATCCCACTGCTAGGATTATATCCTAAGAATCCTAAAACACCAATCCAAAAGAATCTATGCACCCCAATGTTCATAGAAGCACAATTTACAATAGCCAAGTGCTGGAAGCAACCTAGGTGCCCATCAGTAAATTAGTGGATCAAAAAACTATGGTACATTTACACAATGGAATTCTATGCAGCAGAGAGAAAGAAGGAGCTCCTACCCTTCACGACAGCAAGGATGTAACTGGAGAGCATCATGCTAAGTGAAATAAACCAGGAGGTAAAAGGCAAATACTATATGATCTCAGCTTTAACAGGAATCTAATCAATCAACAAAACAAACAAGCACAATATAACCAAAGACACTGAAATTGAGAACAGCCTGACAGCAGCCAGAGGGGAGAGGGGAGGGAATTTCATGGCAAGGGGGGAAGGGCTTGAAGGAACCAGCATAAAGGACACATGAACAATAACAAGGTGGGGTGAAGACAGGAGGGAGGTGGGGAGGGCTGGGGCAGTGGGCTGGGATGGGAGTAAAGGGCGGAAAACTGTACTTGAACAACAATAAAAAATAAATAAATAATAGTCAAGAAAAGAAAAGAACAAACCCAAAGTGTTCCTTATTTGGATTAATAACTAAGGCCCTATTTATGATTATCTGGTATTAGAAAACAAAAAGGGGAGAAGTAAGTCATTTTTATGAGAATATTGTCTTGATTTTTCTTTTCCTTTAAAAAATAGAATTGAAAGTCCCACTAATATCAGAGTTCTAGTACAATATTTTACCTCAAATATGGATTATGAATCAAAGATAAAACCATGCTGGTCAAATTAATCTAAGCAAAAAAATCTGATTTACTAAAGATAACCATGAGACCATATAGAAACTAGATTTGTTTTTTTGTCTCCCTGGGTCTTAGGAAGAAACAACCCAATAGGAAACATTTCTCTCATAAGTGAAAAGACAGCCTTGGGGAATAGGGGATAGGAAGACATTGGATTAAATCTGATTAACAGAAAAGGACTTGGCAAAGGTTGGAAGGTACCATCTAGTCAGAGACCACAAAACAGCAGGGACTGATTGCTCCATTTGGTCAATTAGCCACATGCATAATTTACCCACCAAGCTTCATCTGCAGCATCTTCCAGTTTCAGGGTAAGAGCTAGCTGCCAAAACTGAGTAGTTTTGTAGGAGAAAGAATTAGCACAATATTAGTCAAAGGCTACACGCACCTTGATAAGAAAAGTATTTACAGATGGAGAGTGTCTCTCCCCAGAACACAGGTGAGAGACTGAACAGAAAGAATAGCGTGTGTGGTACCCCTTCCTTCGTTATCCACAGTAAAATAAACAGACCTCATTTGTTTGTTGCTGTTGTTGTTATTTGTTCAAAGCACCAGATAAGGTCTGAGCTAGTAAAAGTTGAAATGGTCTTTCCCTAGTTTCAAGCTAGTCCAGAACACAAGCTGCAAAAATATCTCTTTCCAAGTCCTCCCAAAGTTCTAAGGATAGCTTCAAACACTCCATAGCTATAATATGTTTGTAAATATATATTCAATGGAATGATTTCTACATCTTTGCTATAAAAACATCCGTCTTCAAATATAAAATGTATTTAAACATCCCCAGAGAGCTTTTTAGAATGACTCAAAATATCTGTCTCAGCCCCCGGGAGCTCCAGTGTTCTGAAGCAAGAAGAGTTTTTATTTTTAGTTAAATGTTTGTTTCAATTAGCATGCCATTTTAATGCTATTGGTTTATGATGCAGTACAGTTGTAGTTTCTATGCTATGAGCACATTTGATAGTGTGTTGGGACCTGTGGTACAGATCAATGAGCATGATATATTTTATTTTAGAGTGATTATGCGTGGGATGTTTGTGCCATGGTGTCACGATCTACTGATTAGGAGATCGGAGCTTTGGTTCCAGATTTTCTCCTGGACACATAAAATATTCCTAAGAAGTCACTTAACCCTTTGGAGTCTTAGATTTGCTCTTTGCAAAGTGAGGAGTGGCATTAGAGAGTCCCATTTGATTTGAAATAATTCCCTAGCTTAGATAATAACTTTTAATGTTACATTGCTACCAGATATTATAGTCATTCTCTGCTTTTTGTGTTTGTTAGAGAAGTGCATGGACGATCACTGCCTCAGAATGTGTCCCGATGGCCTCTCTCATACATGTTAATGAGGCCTCATGCCCTTTCATTGCTGTGATCACCTCCCATCCCAAATGAGGAAACAAGCTACAGGAAGTGGGAGCCTCCCACAAGTTTGTAGCACAGCTAGGATTTGAAAACAGGGCTACTTGGCTTCTAAACCCATGTGGCTTCTATTAAGTCTTTTATCACATCTGTGACCTTTGGTGTTCAAATACTAAATATGAATGAAAATCCTCAGTTGCATCATTGTTACTGTGTAAAGGTACTAAAACTTTATGACTGTGCACTTCATACACAACTCCAGAGAAAGCAATAGAGTGAAAGGCAGCAAGTAGGTATTAGAGCAAACATCTCAGAGTTTATGTCAACAGCAATATAAACAGATAGCCAATGCTGACAATAGTAATTAAAACATACATTGCATGCATTTTCATACTGGGAAATCTATATTGAGTATGGTCTACAAAAATATAATAAAATTTTATAATGTTAATCTGCTCTCTCTCTTACTTATGCATCTTGAGCCTGCCTTTAAGCAGTCAGAAGCATTAATATGGCTTTGAGGAAAAAGGATTGTTATGCAAAGAGAGAAAAACTATTGGTATTTGTTGTTTTGACATATAAAGTAAGCTGTATAGAATCCAAAGGGAAATTCTTGTGGATAATGGAACATGGGGACTATAGGGAGGGTCCCTGTTGACTACCCCTGCCCTGCACTAAGCAAGTGACAGCAGAGACTTGGAATCCCTTCCTTTTTCAGTTAAAGTGCAAGGAAGGATTACAGAAAGATGGGACATAGAGTATGGAAGCCTCTAAATTTGTATAGGAACCTGAGACTCATCCCCCAGAGGCCCATTCATAAAACCCAACAAAATCAAAAGAGCAAAAGCTTTGAGAAGAGAATTATGGTGTGGAATACCACCCAGGTTTCAAATTGGGCTTTCTGGTCTGACAAGCAAAGCAGACCAGCATAGAAGTGCAAAGGCTTTGGGATATAAATTGCCATTTGAACCACAGTCCACAAATGAGAGATATGGATGCACATTTTGAACCCAAACGCTGCCAGCCGAAATGAAAGATTTAAATAACAACCAGAGGCAGAGAGGATAATATTCTAAATATTTAAAATACAATCCTAAATTGCCAAGAACCAGGAAAATCTCAAGTCAAATGAGAGAAGACAAGAGATGACAATGCCAAGAAGACAAAAGCAGAATTATCTGCCAACAACTTTAGAGCAGAAATTATAAAAATTCTCCAGGAAGCAATCACAATCACCCTGAAAACCAATAGGAAAAAAGAATAGTCTGAGCAAAGAAACAGAGGATTAAAAAAAGAGCCAAACAGGTATTTTAGAAGTGAAAAATAACTGAAATTCTAAAACTCATTGGATTGGCTCAATAGCCTGTATATCTAGAATATGTAAAGGATTCTCAAAACTTAAGAGTAAGAATGCGAGCAACCTTATTTTAAAAAAAAAGCAGGCAAACAATGAGAAACTTCCCTATATACAGATAAGTACATGAAAAGATGTCCAACATCATTAACCATTAGTTAGATGTAGCTTAAAGCCCCAGTTTGATGTCAGTTTACAGCTCCTGGAGTTGCTAAGACACGTATCGCTAACTTCCAGGAATGCTGGTGAGAATGAGGAGAACTGGATCTCTCGTGCATTGCTAGTTGATTGTAAAATGGTGCAAACACTCTGGAAAATATTTTGGCAGTCTCTTATAAAGTTAAACATGAACTTATCTTATAAAATCTCCACAAATCCCATTCCTGAGTATTTAACTTAAAGAAATAAGAACTTATATTCATGCAAATACCTGCACATGAATACATGAATATAGCAGCCTTATTTATAGTAATAGTCAAAAACTGGAAACAACCAAAATATACTTCAGTGAGTAAATGGATAAACAAACCACAGTATATTATTTGAACAGAATACTACGCAGCAATAAAATGGAACATACTGTTGGTGTCTGCTACGGCTTGGATAAAGTCCAAAGAAATTATGCTGAATGAAAAAAAGCAATCTCAAAATAATACATAGGAAATGATACTGTCTTTATAACATTCTGAAAAGAACAAAATTGTAGTGATGGAGAACAGATCAGTGTTACTCTGAGGGAGTTTCTTTGTGGTGATGAAACTTTTTTTTTTCCTAATTGCAGGAGTGGTTACATAAATATGTATGTATGTATGCCAAAATTTCATAGAATGCACACAGAAGACTGCATGTAAAAAACGGATGAAGTATGTGTATGGTGTGTAGTTAATGGCAGTTGTACACTGGTACCAGTGTCCTGGTTCTCACTATCGCACTGCGGTTCTGCTTAATGTTATCACTGGGGCAATCTAGATGAAGGGTAAGTGGGAACTCTCTGGTGTTTTCTTTTAAACTTCTCTCTGAGCCTAAAAACATTTCAAGATATAATTTTAAGAAACATCTAATTCGCATAGAGATAGAGATGTTAATTTGCAATGATCTTGTGTCAGAGAATTGTTTAACTTATTAATGTTGAAACTAGCAAGATGACAAAGCAAGAGGCCATGAAAGGTGTTTATACAGGCAACTGAAGAATTATGCTGAAATGAGATTATTAAATTAGATGCAAAACTGGTTAAAAGGCAATGAAGGTATAACATTTGGGTATATATACACTTTTACATTTGCATCTTTGCTGGGCGAAAATCAATTGTACTTTCTCATTTTCCCAAGATAACATCTACTCCTTCAGGATTTGGGTCCTAATCAGTACACAATAAGAGTCAATCAAAGGTCCCTAAACAGTCAGAGGACTCCTAGGCAGACTTGTCAGACAGTGCTCCAGTATGACATTGAAAGGGCATAGTTTATTTTTTATCTTATTTCCAAGTTTTGAAAAAATTACCTTAATACTCTCAGTGTTTTCACCTTCCGGGCAAAGTATGTCAGCTCCTTTCTACCACTGTTTACAGAAAGCCTTCTAGGAATTGTTGCTCACTCTTCACTCTGACAAGGTCGATCACCTTTGCCCCAAGAACACTGAGTGTCCATGCATATTGGCCCTAATGGCACCGCCATGTCACATGATACCAGGACACTCACTAACCTCCTCCCCTAAATAGGGATGTGCTGTTTAATCACAAAGGAACAGTGGTAGTATGAAAGAAAAAACCCTAATACTAGCACTTTGGGTGGAAGTAGATCACAGGAAAATCCACCTATACTAACCTATGAAGAACATTCCACATACTGATGGCCACAACTGATATAATCAAATTGTGTTTCATAAATCATTAAAATATCATTTCTAATCTCAGCTTTTGTGGTAAAAATTACTCTATCCAGGGTAAATTTTTTAAAGGTGAAGAGATTAATCAAAATGAAGAACAAAAAGCTCATAGACACAGACAACAGTATGGTGATTACCAGAGCGTAGGAAGGGGAGGTAGGGGGTGTTAGAAAAGGGTACAGGGGGGATAAATGGTGATGGAAGGAGACTTGACTTGGGGCTGTGAATGCACAATACAATATACAGACGATGATTTTGGATTATACACCTAAAACTTACATAATTTTATTTACCAATATCACCCTAAGAAATTCAATTAAAAATTTTTAAAATTACTCTATCCAAATATCAAGTGCTTTAGTAGAAAGAAGGTACTGGGAAGCATCGTGTACACCAGATTCTAGAGATAAATGAAAATAAACTCACAATTTTCCAGTACTAAATTTGCTTTATTTCTGTAACTTGTAGAATAAAGAACACCAGGATGCTGATTGGAGATTGCCTGCCCCCGCCTCTCACCATTTGTTAGTGATCCAGGTGAAGGGCTGCTGATACAAGTGAAAGGATGCTGCCGAATGTACTTGGCTGCAAGATAAGTCTGGGATATCAGCAGAATTAGACAATAATAAAAAAAAAAAGCCAGCAGCGGGTATTTTAGATGTGGTACATTTCTAATTAAACCACAGACCAAACATTTCATTATTTTCCTGTTAATTGTACAGTGTTTGATTTCTCTAGAGAAATTTAGGCCTGGTGAACAGTTTTCCCCAATGCTTTGCAGGCAGGCTCTAATGTACTGACATTGAAAGAATGATCCAATTATTATGTGATTAATTGTGGGCTGTTGCTAGTCTTAAACTGATTACATTGACGATTTATGGAGTAGGATCATGTATTTGGCTAAAACCTCTTCACCTAAATCATGAACTTCTACCTCAGGATCAGAACTACACTGAGAAAATATTGCAAGCAGAAGCACATGTAATAGTCATTTAGCTAATTCCGCTGTCACTCAGAGACATGCTGCTACTGAACAATGGTAATTGCAATTACAGTATGGGTACTCCTGGTGCACATTCACAATTAAGGAAAATTTTATTTTATCCACACACATATAGAAGTACCTGCATTTGCTGTGCCGACAAATCTTCAGTGTTTCAGCAACAGAGGCAAAATTTACTCCTTTGCAAATTTAATTACAATATGGTACATGAGAAAATGAGTGACATTTTATAAATTAGAAAGAAAATTAGAAATTCAAAAATACTAATTTTTAATAAACCAAATTAACACACACTAAAATTAAATGCAATCTTTGGCTCCACCAAGTGATTTTTTCCACTGCTCTTCAGTGTGGCATTGAAATTCAAGATGTAAAGAAAAAACATTCAGGCATTACTAATGATGACAAGATGAGAGCATGAATTCAGGTTTCCCTTCATGGGCTACTTTTAAATAGGTAACTAATTCCTAGAAAAAAATTCTCTTCATCTGCTACTTCTGAGATGCCTCATTGTGTTTTGTCAGTCTTCTCTTCTATTTTATTTGTAATATCTTAGCTGGTTGGGACACTTCCAAATCAATCCTTTGATTCCTGGTGTTATGTGCTTCATTTAATCATGGTAGAGATAAGGACCAATTAAATAACATATAGGGTCTAATATTAAGGTCACAGAATAAGGAATATTTTATTGCTATTTAACAAATGACTTTCTTGATGGGTCTTTTTATAAAATATTGTTGAAGTTTATTCATTGCATGGAGTTGAAAATAAACAGTTATCCTTTCCTGAATCTGAATTACAGTTATTTTTGCTATCCTGTGTAGGGCACAGACAGATTCTTGTTTGTTCCTGTGTTTGAAGAAGAATAAAGGTAAAATTGTGAAATTTTCTAAATGAGTTGAATGTATAATAGGATTTATTTTTATTTGAAAAGAGCACTAGTTCACAAACTAAAACTCCTGCTACATTTTGTGTTATTATTGTTAGAAATAATAAAAATCACATTTTTTCACCCTTGCCCAACACTGGAAACAATTACTATCTAATACTTCATATTTATCATTGCCATGCATGTTTCTATTTTGAAGTATACATAGATATATGTTTATATATGCACACACATATGTAGATTTATTAGTATTAGCACTTTTGAAAAATAATCGCCTTATATATTTTTCTGCAAATTACCTTTTTTGACCAAATTTATGTTTGTGAGATTTATCCACACATTGAAACATGTGACTCTAATTAATTCATTTTCATTGGTGAATAGTATTCCACTTTATATGTGTAACATTTATTTTACTACTGATGAATGCTTAGTCATTCCCACTTATTTTTTTCATTACAAAGGATGCTTCTATAAGAATTCTGGAATAATTATTCCTTTCTACACATGTAAGAATTTCTTTAAGGCAGCAGTATTGAAACAAGAGTGTGTATACCTTTAGTAGTATGCAAAAATTTTCCAATAATGCACCAATATAGATAATTTTAAGATATAAAGTTCCATGTTATAAGCATCCATGTAAACTCATTCATAATACTTTTCATATTTTATAAATTAATTGACACATATTCTTTATAACAGCAAATCTCTGATACATATCTGATGTCTTTCTCCAGTTAGTTCACTCCCCTTTAATATATTTTAACACTGTAATTATCTTCATAAAGTGCTTCCATACACTTTGATAGATTCATTTCTAGCCACATTAAGTCTTTTTTCTTAAATTATGTCTTTAATTATTTGTGGCTACATATAGAAATGTGACCGATTTCTGAATATTGCTAGACTCATAAATACTTATCATTTTTCTGTACACTCTTGGCAATTTCCTGTGTAAAATAGAATAATTATAGCTTTTTTCTAATTTTGAATCCTCAAAGACTTTATTTCTTTTTCTGCTCTTACTTCAGTTGTTAGAATCTCCATTAAAAATTTGAAACCACAAAGTGAAAAATAGTTATCTTTCTTCTTTGTTTTCTAAAGTTTGTTTGTTTTGCTTTTAAGGGAACAGGTTAAATTTGTGAATACTCATTTAGTTTCTTTGATGATTCTGTCTATTCAGTCTTTTTACTTTTTTTAGTTTCTTTAGGAAGTTAGGAAGCACATGTAAAAATTTAGTAAGCTAGTTTCTTTAGTAAGTTAAGAAATTCTATTTTTTCTAAGTTTTCAATTCATTGGCATAGTTTCAATACATTGGCATACTTATATCACAAGTTTCTTGTGATATAACAAGCTGGTAGAATGGGACTCCTTCTGTCTCAGGCTTAGCTGAAAACCCAGGACAACACAACAGCTACCGAGTACCTTACTTCTTAAAGCAAGTTACCACTCATGAGATTGCCGGCATTTTTTCATCCCCCACTGTTACAGTATAAAGAGGAGGGTTTGGTGGGACCTTGCCAATGAGACCTTCAGGTCCTCCTCCCTCTGTGTGGCACAGAAGCAATTTCCTTTCCCCTTGCCTCAGTAAGCTGAGTGAAGAAGACTTAAAGAGAACCATTCAGAGAAGTTTATGTATGTCTCCTGGAGTTGAGACTATGTTGGGAATGGTGCTTAATTTTCTTTTTGGTTGTTGTTGTTCAGTTACAGTTGTCCTGCCTTTTTCCCCATTGCTCTCCCCTGCCTCATCCCCGCACTCCCGCAGTCAATTCCCCCCACTGTTGCCCACACCCATGAGTCCTTTACACATGTTTCTTGTCTGGTCCCTTCCCTTTCTTTCCCCCATTACCCCCTTTCCCTCTTCCCTCTGGTCACTGTCAGTTTGGTCTTCATTTCCATGCCTCTGGCTCTATTTTGCTCATTTGTTTGTTTTGTTGATTAGGTTCCACTTATAGGTGAAACCATATGGAATTTGTCTTTCACTGCCTGCCTTATTTTGCTTAGAATGATGCTCTTCAGTTCCATCCATGCTGTCACAAAGGGTAGGAGTTCCTTTTTTATTTCTGCTGAGTAGTATTCCATTGTGTGACTGCACCACAGTTTTTTGATCCACTTCTTTACTGATGGACACATAGGCTGTTTCCAGCACGTGGCTGTTGTAAATAATGCTGCTATAAACATTGGGGTGCACAGGTACGTTTGAATTGGTGTTTCAGGATTCTTAGGGTATAATTCCAGCAGTGGGATCATTGAATTGAAAAGTAGTTCCATCTTCAGTTTTTTGAGGAAATTCCATACTGTTTTCCTCAGTGGCTGCACCAGTCTGCAATCCCACCAACAGTGCACTAGGTTCCCTTTCCTCTACAACCTCTCCAGCACTTGTTGTTTGTTGATTTGTTTATGATGGCCATTCTAATCAGTGTGAAGTGGCATCTCATTGTGGTCTTAATATGCATCTCTCTAATGGCTAGTGATGTTGAGCATTTTTTCATGTGTCTGGACCCTCTGTATGTTCTCCTTGGAGAAGTGTCTGTTCAGGTCCTTTGCCCATTTTTTAATTGGAGTGTTTGTCTTCCTGGTGTGGAGTCATATGAGTTCTCCATAATTTTCATAGGGATAAACTAAATACAAGAGGTGGTTTGGAGTCAACCAAGCATTATCTCAGAAGGCACTCTATCCAAGAAGATCATCCAGGGGAACAGTGTGACCCAGCTGGAAACTCATGGGCAGAAGGGAAGTTACAACTGGCCAGACAACAGGAGTATACCCTCTATCAGGACATCCTCAGTGGGGAATGTCTGAGGAAACTATACCAGGGTTCATGAAAAAACACCAAATGAGAGTACATCTGCCATATCCAGAGTTAAACATGTTAATCACATAAGCATTTGTGGTTTTCTCTTAGTCCCTTTTACCCTAATGACTTCCCAAGAGGAATAAAACTCCTCAACTAGTCAGTTCAAGTGGAGCAGAGGAGAGAAGACAACCTTCCCTCCATCCATCCCCTACCCTCACTGAAGACTGAACTGCACCCTAACTGGAAGAGGAAGGAAATCTTTTAAGAAGTCCAAAGCACTGATATTAACCTGAAATGGATTTTTATTGCTAAAGAACTTCTGTCCTAAGAGACCAGAAAAACTATGGACTTGCTAGTGATTTCTTTCAATGTGAAGACAATATTTTTCACTGCGTCTCACAAGAGAAGTATAAAATAATCCAAAGTTTATTTCTGCTTATATCCAAAGAGGTGGAGTCTATTAAATAAACTGATAGGTTCTCTGGTGTTATTTTCTTTTGTTTTAATCTTCACCTGAGTATGTGTTTATTGATTTTAGTGAGAAAGGAAGGGAGAGAGAAAAAGAAGAGAGAAACATCGATTGGTTGCCTCCCAAACATGCCCTGACCAGGGACTGAACCCTCTACCTAGGTATGTGCCCTGTCCAGAAATCGAACCTGCCAACTTTTTGTGCATGGGACAATGCTCCCACCTACTGACCCACCCGGCCAGGCCTCTGTTGTCATTTTTAATATCTCTGCTGCATCTATAATCATGTCCCACTTTGTTATTCATTTTATTATTTATTTGTTTATTCTGTCTGTGGAGAGAGAAATATATAATAACTGTGAATTTTGCCAAATTTCATGATTAGTTGAGTTATATTTACTTATTTCTCAGATTAATATATCAACTACCAGGATAACATCTTCTCTCAAGCTATTTTAAAAAAACAAAATTTTAATCATAGCTATATTTCCCAGGCCTGTTTAGCAGCACCTGGTACATGATAAATGATCAAAAATATGCATTAATAAGTGAAAAAGTATATGAAGAACAATAGGGGTCAGATGACTGTATGAACAAAATATAGGGTTTTATGAATTGGAAACAAATATTCCGTTGCAGTGTTGTATCAGTTTTCCCACTTGGAATATTTTTACTCTACATTTTATTCTTGAAGTGTAGCTATCAGAAATGCATGTAGTAGTCAAGATATAAAGAATATATATATAAAGTGTTTTATATTCTATTGCACCCTGTATTGACCATATTACTATTGAAAATAATGATTACAAGTATTAGGAAAAATGGAAACTTGAGGACTGAGAACATAGAACAGAGGGACTATGCAGAGATAAATAAAGACCAAAACAACAAACAAATCACCAGGATCTTAAAATATAGGTAATCAAAATGAAAAGGCAAAAAATAACCCACAAGTATCATACATTGAGAAGACAATGGATTCATTTTCTTCATATAAATATTTTTCAACTTACTTAAAAAAGTATACATCTCAAAAAATTAAAATTAAAGGAGTTGGCAAGGGTTTCATTAGTAAGATATACAAATGGGTAAAAAATATTTTTGACATTGAAATTTATTTTAAATTAGTGAAATGCAAATTATAGCAACTATCAAATGACATTTTTAGCTAACAAGCAGAAAAAGTTGATCTGGTAAAAAATATAAGACAGTACAGATTCTCCTACAACAATGGTTGGTATATCAGCACAATTCCATGTGTATGAATTTAATTTAAAGGTATAATTAAGAAAATATGTAAATAATTAGGTTATTCGGTAACTTTTTGGTGAATTGTATACATTGCCAGTTTATCAATCAGTCCACATAAGCTACATGATGTTGCAGTAACAACTCGAAAATCTTAGTGATCTGCCACACTTATAACATTTTACTTACTCATGCCAAGTCCACTATGGGCCTGGGCAATTTTCTGGGGTATCTATACCGAAACTCAGTGTTCCAGGCTGACTACCTACACAAGGGCTCTTCCACAGAATGGAAAATGAAACTGAGGAATCATAAGGGTTCCACTGCCTCCACCATTTGATCAGCTACATGAGGGCTGAAAAGTACAATCTTCCATGTGGAAAGACAACTCGATATTGGGTTCACTGATAATCTCTGTTGTACATAGTACAATTCCAAAGTGAAAAATTAAATTATCAGTCTATCTGATAATTTATCTGATTAAATTATCAAGCTATCTATCCATGTATCTATACATCCTTCCATCCATCTAAACACATACACACATCTGGAAAAACATGTGAAATGTCCGGAAAAAATCCAGCCATCATTAATATAATGAGAATGTTTCCCATGACATCAGTGTAGCCTGGCAGCCAAGGAGAGTGGACTGGAAGGCACATGTGTGAACAATGATGACTTCACTGTACTAGTCGGTGGGGGCGGTAGATGTAGATGCCATTGAGTGAACATGTGTATTGTGTGGCCATCACATTCAAAATGACTGAGTACAGCAACAAATCTGCATCAAACTTTGTATTAAGCTTCAATATTTCTCCACAAAAACTACTCGATGATTCAAAAGGCTGCAGCTATGGAAAACTGGTGATTGGCAGCTTCATCATGGCAATGCACCTGTTCACACAGCATGTCTCATGCAGAGTTCTTTCGGGAAACATCAAATCACCCAGGTGACTCAGGCTTCCTACAGCCCAGATTTGGTGCCCTGAGACTTCTGTCTTTTCCCAAAACTAAAATCACCTTTGAAAGGGAAGAGATTTCAGACTGTTGATGAGATTTAGGAAAATCGACAGGGCACTGATGGTAATTGGGAGAACTGTGTGTGGTCCCAAGATGTCTACTTTGAAGGGGACTGAGGCATCATTGTCCTATGTACAATGTTTCTTGTATCTTGTATCTTCTTCAATAAATGTGTCTATTTTTTCATATTTCAGGGCTGGATAGCTTCTGGACAGACATCACTTATACATAGTGATTTTATTAACATTAAGAATATAAAGTCCTTATAATCAGAACAGTGAAGTGATTGTTTTATGAACGATTCATGGATACTAATGTAATAAAACTTTATTATAATATGCCAACCTGCCAAGAACTTGCCAAGCCAATTCACTAATTTATAGGCCATGAGAATGTTAATGGAGCCTAGTTGGTGGCCTACTGAGTACATCTTCAATTTGGTAGGTGGTACAAAATCATTGGTACCTATTTTCATTGGATTACTTGTTGGAGTAACTCTGTGGGTGCCTCATTTTCCCTTAGTGAATTAAGTTAGCATGCCAATAGTCTTAAAGCAGTGTCTGTCAAAAGCATCTAAGTTTCTCTCTGCCTCCTAGACTGGCTACCTACTGAGCTGAAATGAAAACTGTATATAGAATTTATAGTTTTCATTGTTCTTTCAATACATTATCTCATTTAATCCTCCTAATGAATTTGGCAGGTAGGTCTTATACTCTATTACTAACTAGGAAAAGAAACTTAATTAGTTTTAGAAAGAACAATTTGTTCCCCAAGGCTAGATGATTTCTCCAATGTCACAATTAGTAAGGGACAATGTTGGAATTCAAATTAGTTTCTCCCAACTCCACCATTACCCACTCTTTCCACAGTGCATTTCATGCAGTCCAGAATTCTTTGAATCAGAGAACACAGAAATATTGGTATTCTGTAAGAGAGAGTTTTAATGTAATTAAATGATTTACAACCCTTCCTGACCAAACCTTGTACCTAGGATTCCTGACTCTGCTCCCTCAGGGGGTGTACAGACAGTGCCCAGAGCCCAGTTTCTGTAGTTCTTGGAGGCAGGTTCCCACCCTTTCCGAATAGCTTTTTAAAATATGTGCTACCAGCAAAGGGTATAGTCCTGAGCACTTAGGTGAAACCAACACCCTACTTATTTATTTGAAAGATTTTATTTAAAAGTTCTAGTGATAAATGTGTATAGCTGTCAGCTTGGACTTCACACCAAGCCAACTGGGGATTTAAAAAAATCAGCTCAGCAAAAAGTGAGAAAACATGTTCCCTATTTTCTTCACAAGCATTTAATCTAAAATGATCTCTGGAAGAAGGGAAGTTGCTTGAAATAAAATCCCATTTATTTACAAGTAAATGAAAGATGTTTGTGTTTGTTTGTATATTCATTGCTTTTTTCCCAGAAAGAATAAAGGCAGTTTACAATGATATATAAATAAAATAAGAAAGCAGAAACTAATTTAATTTAATTTTTTAAAGATTTTATTTATTTATTTTTTAGAGAAGGGAAGGGAGGGAGAAAGAGAAGGAGAGAAACATCAGTGTGTGGTTGCCTCTCATGCATCCCCCACGTGGGACCTGGCCTGCAACCCAGGCATGTGCCCTGACTGGGAATTGAACCAGCAACCCTTTGATTCCCAGGCTGCCACTCAACAACTGAGCCACACCAGCCAGGGCTAATTTTAGAAGCAAGATCATTAGATTAAAAATTGGTCACAGAATAAGAGAATGAATAGCTTTGCTATATATGAACAACAAATTTGGTATAAATTTTTAATTGGGGAGATAGTCATCAAACTTTTTTATTTTTTTCTGCTCCAACCTCCTGTAGTTTTGTGAGAAATCCCCAAAGTAAATTGGAATTTACTTTGCAAGCAAAGTTTGGAAGATATACAATAGAGTTACAGTGCAGCAATGCCTTTTATTGAATGACTAAAAATATTGCTCTACAATGTTAGATTTTTGTAGTATAGGTGCTGAGGTTGGAAAGGGTTAAAATATTAAGAATAAATCACAACTCTGGATAATATACAAAAAATGTACCCAATCACTGGCTAGAATAAAAACAAATAAAAATATAGATGTAATTCTTGTGAAGGGGAAGGAAAAAATAACAATGACAAATCTTATCTTTTGTAGACTGAAATTATTTTATTATACCTTCTGGGGCATACCTATGGGAAGTGCATACTGAATATCAATGAAAAAACAACATATATATATACACATACACACACACACATACTTGTGGCACAAATATATATATTTGGCATCTCCAAATGTGACTGTCATTAATAAGTATGCCATGTAATTATAATTTCAATGGATATTTTCAGGATCTATTGTTTTTGTGAAGATCATCCAGACTTGCTTCCAAGGACAAGAAGCAAGAAGTTAAAGATGTTTTTTGTTTGTTTGCTCATGTTTCTGATTGACTTTTTCCCTTGTGGCTATGTTAATTGTAACAAAGTCAACCTTTAATTTATTTGAATTGAGCTTTCGTGTCATTGCATTCTTAACATTACACAAGCATCAAAATTGGCTAGTGCTTAGCAAACTATGAAGAAGAATATGGACTTAGAAAAAGAATGAAAAGAAAAAATATATAAACACTGTGTAGATGTAATTGGTTATCTAAATGTGTTGAGAGCCTGGCTCTGTAAGTAAGGCTAAGTCCTCCGACAGCCCATGTGTCCCAGGAGAATAACTGTGATGAACTGTGCAGCCCTAAAGGGAGGTGGGCAGACAGTGCAGTCAGTGAGTTGTTAACATCTGACTTGAATGATGCTTCTGGCGGCATTTTTTGTCATGTGTGTTTTTATAAATCACTGAATTTATAAGTAACCTGGTACTTGCAGGTGTTCTGTGCTTGTTGTCCTCTGAGCCACACTATTGCCCCTTTCCCTGTAGGGGTCTGCTTATATGAAATTCGGAAGGTAGAAGAGAAGGAGACACCATTAATAACCTCTGGCAGCCACTGCAAATAGATACCTGGGCAGAAGACAAGGTTTTTTGTTTGCTTGCTTGCTTGTTTTGTTTTTAGAGAGACGGGGGAAGGAGGGAGAGAGAAAGAGAAACATTGATCTGTTGCCTCTTGCATGCTCCCCATCCGGCAACCAAACCTGCAACCTAGGGATGTGCCCTGATCAGAGAAGAACCTGCAACCTTTCACTTTGGGGGATGATATCCAATGAATTAAGGCACACTGGTCAGGACAGAAGACAAAGTTTCGAGAATCATCTAGTTCAGGCATCAGCTAAGACTAGACGCTGCAGAGATGACTGAGATTTAGCAAGATTTCCAGGTGAGCTTCTCCATGTCTCCTTCTTTGTGTCTTACAACTACAGCTTCGTGTCCCAGGCCTGCCACTAGCTGTGCAAACCACCAGTTCTCTGTACAAAAATCATTACTCTTTGGAATAACTGGAATGGCTTTTCTTTTTCTTGCCAATCTCTGCCACTTCAACAGATGCTTACAGAAAATAACTTCCTAGCAGCTACGGTATCAATGATATTATGAGAAATTCAGAGCTGTTACATGATTCTTGGTGTCCATTGAAAGAAAAGAGAACCATTTACTCACGAGACATACAACTATTATTAGTATAGGAGAGTTTTCCCTCAACAACATCCTCCAAATAAACATAAATTTCAGAATGCTCTTTTTCTGAACAGCCTTCCACGGAGTCTTAGGTGTTTGCGAAGGAAGCATGAGGTGGAGACAGTCAAGGCCCTCAGCTCCCTGTCCATAAAGCTTCTTCAAAGAATATATTTTAGAAGATCTAACCAAACAGGTAGTCTACTTTTAAAACAACCTTTTCTTAGTTCAGTCTTGATGACTATCAGTTCGCAGAGAGTTATATTATATTAAAGACCATATTAATCTAGAATGTGTCTATTTTGAGTTAGCAGTGAAACACAGGTTCATAGGCTTTAAAAGACAACTGACCTGGATGTAATACCACCTGTCTTGGAGGAAAACTAAGAAGCCCAACAAGGCTGAATTTCTGATTGGAGATTCTCCTCCTTTTCTCGGAAGTCACAAAGGTAGAACCTGAATGCAAGAATGAAGATTCTCCTTAGAAAAGTTTTATATCCTCTCTAGCACAAGGATACTTGATTAATTAAGACCTCTTGACAAAATTCCCTTAATGAAAGTTCTAACAAATTTACTTATGTGGATTTTCTTAAAAAATGTGAATGCCCTTTAAAAGCATGGTGCGTATTACAGTATTTTATAGCAAAAATGCTTTCGTTTTACCTATATCCTAAAAGTAGACATTCTTTTTTGGATTACCTCTATAAATCACATTTTTTTTAAAGGAGACCTATCTAAAAATTAGAACACTGTTGATCAGAATTCTTCCAGGCATATCCTCATTTATTGGAATTTAGACTGTTGCTATATAAAGCTTCTAAAAAGAAGAGTCACAGTTGTATTTTTGACACTAACCATGCAAATTTATTCCACCATCAAAAAAATATTTATTGGATACCTACTATGTGTTAGATATTTGGTGAGGTGCAAGGATATAGCAATTAACAGAACAGACAAAATTATCTCTCTCGTAGTCTAGTGATGGAGCTAGAAGCGTTGTATGATAGAGAACAGTGGGTGGTCCTGAAGGCAGTTTAAAGAAAATGACACTGGGACTGGCAGGGAGAGAAGCTGCTGTTTTAAATAGGCGTGTAGGGGAAAGCCTCAGTGAGATGAGATTTGGAAGATGAGATTACGAGCCACGTGGACGTCAGTGGGGAGAACAGACTGCTCAGAGATAGCAGCCAGTGAAAAAGCCCAGCAATGGGAATCTGCATTTTTGTTTGACAATCAGCAAGGCCAGTGAATATGGTGCAGTGTGACAGGAGGAAGAGATAACATGTGAGAAGTCATCAGAAGCTAGAAAACATCAGATTCTGTAAAAAATTATAAGGGAATTGGAATTTATTCTGAGTGACTTGGGTAGCTGCTGGAGAACTCAGTGTAACCAAATGATATGATCTTAATCATATTTTAACTAGATCACTCTGCTGGGTTGAGAAATTAGAAGCAATTATTTCTAGGTGCTTCACTTTACATTTGTCTCACTGAAATTCTCTCACTTTTTCTTCTTGGCACTTATACATTTGAAATTTACTAATGTATTACATCTATATGAAGAACAGCTCTATTAAATCGCTTTATATTTCACATAGTATTTTTTGCTCCAGATTTATTATAACGTGTTAAATAAGCTTCAATTTGACACCCCAAAACTTTCACAATTAATTAACACTTTCAAATTCAAGTGTGTAATAAATGTGTTAAGCATTTATGTTATGTTAGGTGATAAATGAGGATAGTTAATCATATATGCTTGCACATACCCAATATAATCTCAAATATATAAATAATATGCAAAGGAAAAAGATCAAACAGAAGTATCCCTTGTCCAAAAGATTATTTTCTTCTTTTTCTAATTTTGAGTATATTTTAATTCATATAAGGAAACAAATTATTGGAGGGTGCAAGAAGTCACCCTCTGTGCATACTCAATGTTTCTGTAAGCAGACACTCAGGAGTTTGGGGTGAAAGATATTTCTTAGGATCAAGAAGAAACATCCTGAGAAGGGGAAGTGGGGGATGGAGGAGCAAGAACAGGAAGAGAGGTAAGTCAAATTGTGGTGCATGTCCCACAGTCTCAGCCAACCCAGTGAGAAGTTCTAAAACAAAAATTGCCCATAGGTGTTGTTCTGCTTTTGACCAAAATAACCTGGGCTTTCTGTCCCCACTTCTGTTTGTCACTAGCTGGAGGCATAGCCTCTGATGCGTCAGTTTTGTGTAGTGAGAGGCATACCCCGAGGGCCTGTCAGCCCAATTGTCTGCTGACTCAGCTTCCCTCTGCTGATCAAGTCCCTTCTTGAAGGATGGAATATTTCTGTGTTTCCCATATACACATGCCTTGTGACAGAATACATCACATATATGTCCTATGATAAAGCATTTTATCCCTAGCCTCTTGCTTCTCATCTTATCTCTGAAAAAATAATTAAAACTGAACAAACAGAATATTGCAACAGAAGTAAACAAAAAAAAGGACTCTGTCAGCGGGGTGAAGAGGAGGATAGGGACTATTTCATGTACTGTACTGACAATCAGAAAATAGAAGAGATCTCAGGAAATAAGTTGCTGGCCACAGAAGGTTATTAGAAGCAAAAATGAGTAGTCTGATACCTGTTATTTCCATCTCTTTTCCTTCCATTATAGGGATTTTTCCCTGTAAATCTATTATTACAAATCTGGTCAAAGACAATCATGGTTCTGAAAACCCTCATTTGCATATTTTAGCGCTTTCCTTGGCTCGGTCCCTCCTTTTATTTGACAGCTTTCATTACCTGCTTTTTTCCTAACTACACACCCTAATGCTCTCTTAGCTTCAGACTCTCTTTTTATGTTCCCCTTCTTGGCTTCTTTTGTTAATTTCTCATTTTCCCTCTGAGACTAAAATCTCTGATGTACTCACCTATTTTCTACACTCCGTCCCTTCTTTCTCTGCATCAAACCCAGCCTGATGTCATCACTTCTTGTTGAGTTTCACAGCACTTCCATGAAATGACTCCCAAATTTACATTTCTGTCCAATCTCTTACTTGAGTTCCAAGCTTATATATCAAATTTGCCTTTGAAATTTCCTCATAGATGTACCCAAGACATCCCATACATAACTTGTGCAAAACTGATCACTTAATCATTAATCCCCCCTCCAACACACAACAGCTCTCCTCCAATCTTTCCAAATATCCTTACAGACAAAACAACCAATTTTCACCTCCAATTCTTTAAGCCAGAAAGCTCATACTCACTGTACTAAGCACAGTTTATTTGAATTGCGAATACATGCTTCCTCTTCTATGTCTTCACCAGGACTCCACTGCATATCAGCATCAGATCATTTCCGGGCCCCTTCTAGAACTTTTTCACTTTTTTCCTGCAAAAATTTATTCACTAAAGAGCAGCCAGAGTAATATTTTTAAAATGTATATAGGGTTACATTCACCCTTCTAATGAGTTTCCATTGCACGTGATATAAAAAATCCAAATTCCTTACCGTAGCCCACGAGCACCTGCATAATCTGGGTCCAGGGTGGACTGTCCATCTCGTTCCACTCCCTGCTCCTCCTTGAACTCACTGTGCCCCAGACACCTTGACATTATTGTTCTTTCTCCGACACACTGACTCCTTCCCATCCTTTAAGTTTTACATACACTGCTCCCCTTCTGGGCTGTTCCTTCTCACTTTCTGTGTTTGTATCAAATATCTATTTAAATAGGCCTTTGTAAAACTCATTCTTGAATAGACTCCTTCTGTTACTTTATCTGTTCCTTCCCTATAGAACACAGCACCACAACTACAGATTTTACATCTCTTAGTTTAATTGTCTAATATCAGTATCCCCCATTCGAGAGCAAGCTTCATGAGGACCAGGAAAGTGTCTGTTTTGTTCACTACCATGTCTTCAGCAATCAGCAAATCCCAGTAAATCTTCAACAAATGTTTGTTAGGTGAATTAATAAATTGAAGTCTTCAACTACATAAACGTTAAGAAATGATATTTTAATCCTTTCATTGTGGAAGATAAAATGACTTGCTAATGTGCCCATGTTTTGTAAATGATGAGCATGCAATACAAAAGGCTGAGGACATTCTCTAGTCCAGGTCAAGCCTCCAGCATGTCTCATCTAGCTGACTTCCAGCGTCCCCTCCATGGTCTCCTCGCTTCCTCCTTGTCCCTGCTAAAATTCACTTTCCTCGGAGTAGCCACATCTGGGAGTCCACAAAATTTGAACTTGTTCTTTTGCCATGTTTCAAAGGAAAGGAGAAAAGGCAAATGGAAAAATATAATACAGCATAAGCTGAACCCTCCCAACACAACTTAAGTTCACTTAGTTTTTTCCATGCAAACCCCTTCAGTTTCTTAGTTACTGAAAGAAAAATTACTATGGACAGACCATCTAAAGAAGGCATTGGCAGCCTCCTTGAACATCAGGATAATTCAATAATGAAATGGCAGTGGGGAGCAGCATAGATATAGTCTCCACAGGGGACTCATCAGTAGATTTCCTTTAGTATCAAAAACACACAGACTAGCTCAATTGACTTTAATTAAGGTCTCCATAGGCTCACCAACAGGGGAACTTTCCTAGCATTCCTAGCACAATAGATAAGTAATTTGCCAAACAGGGTAAGTGTGGAAGATACTGTAGCCCCAGGGTAGCTTTGTAATCCTGAGACATAATTAGTAAGAGATTATAACTTGTTACTCTGCATTCACAGCAAAATGCCCTGTTATCATAGCAATGGCCGAGATATATGTGTTAATTTGACAGCTATTGTACAAGTAGCTTAAAATCAACACACCAGAACACATAAAACAGGCTTGCGTTTTAATTTCATCATAATGTTTCCTATGATGATGATATTCAAATGCTGTACTCCTGCACACATCTGTTTGTCTTGCTCCAAACTGGTAAAATGATAAGAAAGCAACACTTTCTTTGAAAGAAACTCAACCACTATGGAACTCAGTATGGAATTTTCTAAGAAAACTAAAAATGGACTTACCTTTTGACCCAGCAATTCCACTGCTAGGATTATATCCTAGAAACCCTGAAATATCAATCCAAAAGAACCTATGCACCCCAATGTTCATAGCAGCACAATTTACAATAGCCAAGTGTTGGAAGCAACCTAGGTGCCCATCAGTAAATGAATGGATCAAGAAACTATGGTACATTTACACAATGGAATTCTATGCAGCAGAAAGAAAGAAGGAGCTCCTACCCTTTGCGACAGCATGGATGGAATTGGAGAGCATTATGCTAAGCGAAATAAGCCAGGAGGTGAAAGACAAATACCATATGATCTCACCTTTAACAGGATCCTAATTAACAGAATAAACAAACAAGCATAATATAACTAAAGACACTGAAATTGAGAACAAGAGAGGAGAGGGATAGGACTATCCAGGGAAAGGGGTAAGGGTTTAGAGCAACAAGTATGAGAGATACATGGACAAAAGCTAGGTGGGGGTGGAAATGGGAGGGAGCTGGGGAGGGCTGGGGCGGTGGGCTGGGATGGGAGTAAAAGACAGGAAACTGTACAAGAACAACAATTAAAATAAATTTAAAAAATAAAATAAAAAAATAAAAAAGTAAAAAACCAAAATCCAAAATCATGTAGGCCCCAGCAATACCAGCTGAAGAATAAGAAACTTCAATAAGTAGGAGCTTAGAATTTATGTCATGCGATGTGTTCGGAGCCCTTTCAGGGATTTTTACCCATCGCCCCTTCCAGCAACCCTCTAAGGAAACGCAGCATTTATTACCATCCTCATATTACGTTTGAGAAAGTCAGAGATGCAGAGAGGCTAAGTGGGCTGCACAGGAAGTCAGCGGAGCAGGGTGGGATGGGGTAGGGGGCTTAGAATTAGAGCCTGAAGCCCTTCTTTTCAGGCTGGCAAGTGGAAGCTGCCAGGTGGAGTTCCTTTCCGGAGCAATACATTACATAGGCAAGCATCTATGAACATATAAAATGTATAAGAATGCTCAAGAAAGCAGTTCTCATAATGCAAAATGTTCTTCCAAGGAATCGTTTTCTAATCAGGGATCATGAAAGTCACAGTGAATTTTGACCAAAAAAAAAATCTTTAATTCTATAGTCCTCCACTGACTAGTTATCTGTCCCTGAGCAAAAACATTTCTATGACTCGGTTTCTTTACTTCTAAAATTAATACAGGAACAGAAGCTACTCTCACAAGAGTGTGGGAAAACAAACAAATAATTCACTGGAAGTTCAGCAAATAACCCCTTGAGTGTCTATTACATGGCAAGCGCTCCAAACACTATGTAAGTTCCGGGGTGGGTCTCCTTACAGGAATGTAGCATCACTGAAAAGTCTAAGGTTGTAAGTTTTATATTTGGGCAACCAAGTGTCCTGTGAAAATGCAGAAATCAAAATTGTCTCATCTGGAGCATTTGTTTCCTGAGAATGTCAGCCTTTAGCTGTAAGCTCAGGATTAAGGTGTCTCTTCAGAGGCAGGGTGCAGGCCCACCAGGAAGCTGACTCAGAGTTTGTTCAGTCATTATTTCCTGAGAGAAAGATGCAATGTAAATAATAGCAGCAAGCTGTTCCCAACAGAATATCCCAAAAAAAACACATGCAAGTGAGTATAAACTCTGTAAATAAAATATCAAGTTAGACACCTATCATCTAGATTGTTATAAATTAATATGCAGAACTTTATCCAGGAGAGCTGTGTGTGACTGAAAAACATAAAACAGCAGCTCATTCTTTAAAAAAAAAATAGAAATCCCCATAGAAACAACAGATAGATTAAAAAACAAAAGTATACTATAATTTACAAAAATATTTTATTTTATAAGTAATTTTGATAAAATGGTTTAATCAAATGAGATTTATTACGCTTCTTTCTGTAAACTATATTCCTGAATTATCAGAGGTTATGAATTATTTTGTACGTAAAATGTCTGAGTTCACAGATTTTTAGGTTATAATAGGTAGCATTTAATTAATTTCATTATCAATTTTGTAACTATAAGTCAAATGAATTTGAAATACTTTTTCATAAGTACTGTAGTAGTTGTCAATTACATGGCAATTTATCACAAAACTTTGTGGTGAAAAACCATAAACATTCATTAGTTCCCAGTTTCTGGTGTTCAGGGACTCAGAGCAGGTTAGCAAGGTGGGGTTTCACTGAGCTGCCCTCAGGGTGTTGGTGTGGGCTCCGGTCCCCTGAAGATTAATCAAGGCTGTAGGAACCGCTTCCAAGGTGATTTCTTCACATAGTTGTTCGCAGAAGTCTCGATGGCCTCCTTGAAAGTCCTCAAAACATTTCATCTGGCTTTACCCAGAGAGAGCAAGATCCGAGAGAGAGGAAGACAGAGCTGCACTGCCTTGTATGACTTGGTCTCCAAAGTCTCACTTGGTCATTTCCTCTTCTGTATCTTTCCATAAGAAGCAGACGGCTAAAGCCAGCCCACACATTAAAGGGTGCGATTAGCCTCCACCTCTTGAGAGAAAGAATATTAAAGAATTTGTGGACGTATTTAAATTATCATATTTATTTTAGAGTTATTTCTAGTATTTGGCTATTATCAGGAAACTAGCATATGTTGGCAACACCTAATTCTCTATTAACTACCTATAAGGTAGCAGGTCCATCCAATGTAGTGACTCAGAGCCCAGATTCTGAGTCCAGACTGTCTGGGTCAAACTTTTTGCTCTAATATGTACGAGTTGTGTGATCTTGGGTCAATTGCTTAACTAACCATGTGCCTCAGTGCTTCCTCTTCAAACAGGAGTTACAGTTCTTACCTTTTAAGCTTTTTGTAAGGACTAAACTAATAGCTGTGAAAAGTGCTTAGAATATTTTTTGTCACATTCATTATAAACACTCAGTAAGTTTAATGACTAGTATGAGTTGGTGACAACTGTAATAGCTCAGCGATATACAAATGACTATTTCCATAGTCAAAAATATATTTTTCTTTGTCAAAAATAGAATATTTTGAATTGAATCATTAGACAACAAACATATCTGATCTAAAACAGCACAATTGAATATTCAGGTTAAACAATTTACTTTGGGATATTTCACCAGTTACATTTCCAGTGAAGAATTTACCTTCTCATCTCCAATTTGGGAGTGATTTGGGGGGATATTTTGATTCCAATAAATAGTGTTATTTTTACTCTCGCTAAGACAGCATATTTATTCATCTCAAATAGTTGAATCAAGTGAAAACGATGCTGCCTGAAATTAGTTCAGTTAATAGCTTTTCTCTGTCCAAAATCTTATTTCTCAGCTATCCATGAATGTATACGTGGTTATTATTGCTTTGACAGGCTTATCCCCGACTATGCTGTTTCTTTACTGCTTGATTGCAGTGTGTCAGAACTGCTGGGCTCTTATCATGAACCTCTTTTCAAGAATTCAGTTGCTTCTCAGTAGCTGAATACTTACATCCATCCACCGACTGTTAATGTCAGAATCCTGCTGGCTGCACATGTGAGGAGTTCCCAAGCCTTTTTACTTTAGCAGCTTAATGAGCACTCCGAGCTGTGAATGCTATGTTCCCTCTGAGGCCAGGGCCATGAATTTCCCCAAGTCTCTTCCCCACCAGAGAGAGAGAGAGAGAGAGAGAGAGAGAGAGAGAGAGAGAGAGAGAGAGAGAGAGAGAGAGAGAACGAATTAGCTCCCCCCTCCCACTGTTCTTTCTCCTGGCAGATCAAAAAATTTTTCTCAGCCCTTCTGAAATAGCCATTACCAATCCTGTAATCTCAATGTCTCTCTCTGCCGCCTGTTCAGAACCAAATGCAATTTTTCTGAAAGCAATTTATGACAGCAGATCTGTCACATGCCAAGGTGATCTGACTGGGGAAGCCCTTCCCGGACTGCGATGTGGAAAAGTGTGCTACGCACAAATAAACTGCTTACCTGCAAATTTGCATCTTCAAGCTTTCCTTTCACTTCTTCCTGAGAGTATCTGTTTCATTTTTTCCTTATAAGAAAAGAAGGATATTGTTATATCTCTATCCTCTATTAGCAAAGTCTCAGCAATTTTAGTTCTCTCCATTTCCACCTCCTTTGCCATTTATACTTCCACCTTTTTAACACACACACACACACACACATACACACACACATTTTTTCACAAAGGTGGCTTACAATATACAGAGTTTTCCTTAATTTCCTGCTTTCTTAAATTATTATGGGATGCTGCATCTATCCAGTCAGTACCCACAAAGTACATGATATTTGGAACTGGACTCTCTGATTATACATCCCATCTCCTCTATGCAGCATTGTGATACACTGGGTAAATTATTTCACCTTTTTAACCCTGCCCTACCCATGAAATGCAAATCGTAGCTACCACATAGAGTTGAGAGGATTAAATATGATATGGTAGGAACTTAATATTACCTAACAATTGGAAGACAGTGTACTTTACCTGTTAATATAATTATTATTGTTACATCACTATTATTTAACAAATCTACTTCATTAATTAATTAAAATGACCAAAATAACATTCCATTATAGGAATTTATGAGTCTTATTGTGTCTAATCAATTTCCTATGAATGTCTCTTTAGACAGTTTCTAATTTTTTGATACGACAAATGTGATGACAGATGAACTTACACTCCCATCTCTGAACACTTATGGCTGTGCTCCTGTTTGCAATGTTCTTAAGTCACAGTGATCCTGGAGATAGTGATTGTGCAGAGATTATGAATTTTTTTCCCATACTAGAATTTTCTCTTGCACGTCCTATAGCTGGCCTGGATTGCAGCTCCTCCATAGCCTCCAGCCCTCCCCCAGCAAGAAGCCTGCCCAGAGAACCCATCCTACATCCCAGTAGGTCTGCACAACTCTTTAGCATATTCTCTGTGCCTAACCAAGGAGCCTGAACAGAGACCCTGGGCAACCTCAAGCCCAAACGATGGTACGTCCCACTGCAGAGTCCAGCTTACAACCCTTCCCAGCAGTGGAGCCCAGCCTGTGGCCCTGCCTGATGGTTGAGCACAGTCTTCAGCTCCATCCATGCAGGGAGCCAGGCAGCACCCCACCCAATGGTGGCAGATAGCCTGCAGCTTCACCTGACCAGAGGTGCGACTCACAGGACCAACCAGCTACACAGTTGAAAGCCCAGGAACCTGGCCCAACAGCCAAAACCAGCTAACAGCCTACCTAACGATGAAGCCCAGTCTGAGATCCCAGCTGACTGTGAAGCCCTGCCTGTGACTCTCCCTGATCATGGAGTCAGCCAGGGGCACCATCTCAGTCAGAAAGTATAATGTAGCACTGTGCCTGGCACATGGTAGACTAGATATTCAGAAATGTACATTCAGTAAACTCCTTCAAACATTTAGAACTAGTTTTACAGACAGGGATTATCCATAAAAGATAATATATACAAATGTGACTTGATTTAAGTGTTGAAATAAGGAATCAAGCCAAGAAAAGCTACAGTAGTAAAGAAAGGAGAATAGTCCTGGAGGATTGGGAAGCTTGAAACTTCCCAAGAGGATCTGACAGTGGAACCAGGAACTGAAGAAATAATGAAGTTAGATCATCGGAAGGAGGGGGAAGGATCTTCTCTGATAAAAAATGCTAGCATTACTGTTTTTTGTTTACTCTCTTTGGCCATGAACCATAAACCTGTGTTTTTTCTATGAGTGATGTTATCTTAATGGAATATTTTATTCTGGTAATTCTCAACCTACCACTGTGATTTGATTTATTTATTTGGTTAGTGTGAAAAAAACAGGCATTCATAATAAATATGTCATAAACCAATTGTAAATAATAACTTTATGTACAACTAGTACCCCATATGGTACATGATTCCATTTGTGTAACAACTTTTATGTTATATAATCATAGAAATACTAACAGTAAGGATATAATTTGGAAATTATGCTATTTAAAGAAACTCATACTAGAGACACAGTTGGAACAATATTATACTTAGACAACCATACATATGAGTTGTTTTTAATGATCATTGATATTTTGTTTAAGAAGTAATGTATTTCAAATAGTATATGGGGAGAATTATTTTGTTATATACAATTAATCTTCAGGGCAAAATTTTTCAATAAATTATGATACCTACTTGAAAAACAATGCATTTTGGTATTTTAAATTGTAATTTACTACAAAATTAAAATGTGACGTATTGTGTAATAAGGGCCTATTAAGCCATGTAGAGACCATGAATTCCCCGTTTGTTCTGCATCAAATTCTCTCTTCAATGCTAACATCTGAACTTTTCCATAGTCTTAGTTTTCCCAAATTATCCCTTCCTTAATCGCACCTTCACCTATTCTTTTGAGAAAACACAAACCTTTATGTTCCCAGATATAAAATGCATTCTGCTGTCATGTTCTCTTCTGATATGGTAGTGAACCAGCAACTTAAGAAGTATTTTCCACTTCGCAGGTCGCCAAACCCTCCTACTGAAAATAGAACACTATTTTCATGGGTGTCACACACCCCTGCAATCCTAGGTGCGGCGTTGCCTTTAGAACTGGAAGGCAGGCAAAAGGTACAAGAGAGCTAAGGAAATTGTTATCAAAATCTATGCTAGAAAGATAAAATCTATCAGTGGAGACCAGAAAATGAGTGAGAGAACTGCTACTAAAGTCTAGAAAGATGTTAAGCCATGAATGTAGTAGTAAAAAAAATGACAAAAAGGCCATCCATGAAATTGTGTGTGTGTATTACATGTACATGTAATTATGAATCTGCTAAAAAAATTTTAGGTGAAATGTTTGAAATGTCAATTGTCTTCTTTTAATGGCATATGATAAAAAACAGGATGTGAGAGATGAGCCAACGGGAGAACTGCTGGGTTTTTAGCAGAGAAGCCAGGATTTCTGAGTTGGAAATGAAAACCATGTCACATCCGCAGCCTCTCTAAGCAGGAAAAGATTCTCAGGAAAAAAAATAATAATCTCAGAGTAAATATCCCATCAAGGCTATAAGACCCTTTGCTAAGACCTCTGAAATAGTCAAACCCTCTCATCTTCAGAGAAAACCTCTGGAAACTTAAAGTAATGTTTACCAATAGATGACTTGTTTTAAGCAACTAAGTTTTGGGGGCACTTTATTTTTCCCCAACAGATAACAGATATACCTCCTATTTCAAGGGAATTCGATTCCTCCCTATGTTTTAAAGAGAAAATTTCTCAGTCACTTTTCTATTTAACTTACACATTTCATCTATAACTCTACTGTGTCTCTCCATAAGACTCTAAGCCACTTAAAGCAAAACCTGTGCCTTATTTTATTTTATATTCTTAGCATTCAGCATTGTAACAGCACAGAGTAAGAAGGTTATAAATTTGCCTAGGAATGAATGACAGTAATTTCTTCAAATGCTCAACACTATATTTTAACTTGGTATCCAGTACCACTGTAACAGGGGATATCGGGGTCCCCAAAAGTGGGGAAGTACCCCCACTAACACAGCTGGGGAAAGAGGAAGCAAAGCAGGGCCCTTGAGAGTTACTTTGTGTATCTAAAGAACTGGGCCAGAGTTTTAGTAATGTTAAGTGACTGTGCCTGCTGGAGCCAGGGAGATGGGCGTGACTCTAACTCACTGTGTAACTGGACGGGCTTGCTGAGCCTGCCTGAGAGGCTTGGAGGTGGTTCTGCTATGTCATAAGGCCATGCTTGCCCAGACTAACAATGGCAGCTGAGAAAGCAGAAGAGACCAGACTACTGGCAAGTGTAAACCAGTGTGGGAGGAGTCAGAGATGGAATCACAGAGAAAGATCTGCGCCGGGGCCTCCCAGCCTCTCTCTTAGTCATGCAGGAGCCCTCTTAACCATCCAGCGTGGGAAAAAGAAGCCTCTTGACCACGTAGCTGTGCAGTCTTAGCCACATAGTTTAAAGGCAGAAGGACCCCTACTGGCCCACCATGAGGATGCAGTTTTGGATTAAGAGCAGGAGTCTAGCTAGCGGAACAAGGACAACTGGAAGAAGCCAGAATGCAGATGGGAACCTGCCCAGCTAAGCTACAGACTTCTATTTCTTTTCCTGAGAGACGGTGCCTCTGACTGGCCTGGTTTGGCAAGGGCGGGGGCAGGACTGTGTGTTTGTGGGTGTTTTTGTTTCTAAAGGTTGTGTGGGACTCAACAGCAGAATTCTGCCATTATTCTAAACTGTATAACTTTTGAATAAATAGTTCCTTTTCATAAGATTCTGGCATTAGGAGTCACAGTTCTTATCAGTGGTGGGCAGCAGAACCCGGAGCAATAGATCCCAGTGGTTCTGTTACACCACTGACAATAGTTAAAATAGTTGATTTAAGAAAGACAAACAGTTTGTCATGACGTTGTACAATTTTTGTTAAATGATTTCACTTTGCACCGGATCTTACTAATATTTTACACATTTGAATGCCGACTGTGGCAAGTCTAGAGCTATTTTGTTGCAAATTCCAGATCTCATCCAGTGATATCATTGTTCTAAGCCCCAAAATGAAGGCTGTGTCCAGGAGGTGCTTTGCTTAAACACAGCACCACTACAGTTTTTTGAGATTCATCTATTAAGCGATTAAAAACATTTTGGCATAAGCAAGGGGTGCTGTTATTAGAGTCCTGTGTGATAAAGCACACATGAACCAGTAAGAAATTACCTCTCCAGTTCCCAGGATTCAGGAGTTTTCCAGACCCCATGTCTTCCATTCTCACCCCTGGTTCCGAACGTTCCCAGTCTCCATCAAAGGGTTCTTTACTGGAAGATAAATAGTACAGAAGGTAACCCAGTGCCTTTTGAAATCCAATTGCTCATGGCTCTGACACTTACTGGCTGCATGACTTAGAATACTTTATTTAATCTGTCAGCATTCCAATTTCCTCCTCTGCTAAATGGGTATAGAAATTGCACTTACCTAAATATGTGAAGACTATAATCATATTTACAAATGGTGGAAAGCACTTAGCAGAGAATGTAGCTCATTGCCAATATTCTATAAATGTTAGTTTTCCAATTGCATAGATTATGCTTTTTAGCTTCGCCTTTTCCAGTAAGTGCTTTTGTTTGACTGCCTTTCATTGATTTTTGGATTCAGTCCCTGGACACTGTTACTCATAGACAATCTCACCATATTTCTACAATGGGAATAGTGTCCCTTGAAAGGTTCAATATTTGGGGCTTTATATAACATATGGTTGAAATATATCTTAATTTATCCCTGCAGGCACCGGGAAAAATAATGTTTAATTTTTTAGAAGGTGGACAGTATATGGGCAATGCTTGCCATGCTATTGGCCATTGTTATGGCTGGGGTCTTTCTAACTGCACGTCAATAATGAAGGGTGGATCTAGAACAGAAAACTGTCTGTCTTCTGATACCACTTCATTCATTTATGTTTATGGCATAATCAGTTTGAGTATACTTGTCTCTGCTTCAAACAGAGATGCTTTAAGATAGTTTAAAAGAGAGTGCATTGATTATTAGAAAGTGACAAGTGTTTGTTATAATGTCATTCCAACCTAATCTCATTCATTTTGAGTTTTTTGGAGGTTTTTTTTTTTCATTTTTATGTCATAGTAGCACTGTTAGTTGCCTACTTAATCAACATTTTCTCTTATCTCCCTAACGGAGTCCTGATTTTGTTCACATATCTATCCTTAATACAGGCTGAAACCATGTCCAAATACAAAAACTGAACAATAATTGGTTGAAGCCAATCACAATAGCGTCATTTTTCTTGTGAGTGATTGGTTTTGGCACTGAGGCAACACAATTCTAGCCAATGCATAGCAAGGGGGATTCTATTGAGAGGTTCTTCAGTGAAAAATATTCCTCAGAAATAAAAAGTGAAACATCCTTTCTTCTTCCACTAAATGCTGTGCTGTCTAACAATTGTGACCAGCACTGAGGTACTGTATTGTGACATTGAAACATCAGTGACACACTGAGGGTGGCCGGGCAGGTAAATTAACACCAAGAACCTTGATGACATTAGGAAGGAGCTGAATTCATCAACACTGGGGGTGCTTGTTCCCATGGACAATGTGAGTTAATGTATTTTTTTATTCTTTAAAATGGTTGAGTGTATATTTTCTGCTCTTGGCAACTTTCAAAATTCTTGAAAGGTACAAATTTTTTAAAGATAACACTAAATATTATTTCAAAAGTTTTTTTTATTTTATTCTTAAAGGGAATATGAAGTCATTTAGGTAATTTTATGAAATACTAAAAACCTAATTCCCAAGAGAGCTTATTTATGAACCATCATCAAATAGGAGAGAAATCTTTAAAGGCATGCTATAGCACTCTGTGCTACTCAATATTTGTATCTATTTTTGTCATTCATATGAAGGAAAAAGCAGGATTATACTACCTAGAGGCTGAAGTCTAAACTTTGTTCATTGTTCAAGGCTATTGGTGATATTTGCATATTGTTCCAGCCACATTTCTCATTTTATGTATGTATTATATTTCATACACCTGAATGTATGTATTATATATTACCTGTGTTATATGTATATGTATATATTACATATTTATACAGGATGAGACAAAAGTAGGTTTATAGTTGTTTGCATTGAAAGTAATATAATAATTAATAAATAGTAATACAAGAATAAATTCTGTGTTCCATGCACTCACAATGTAATCCTACTTTTGCTCCACCCTGTATATATGATAAAATGCTAACAGAACCTCAAATATAGATGTTGCTGTATACATTCATGCTTTCTACTTATATACTGCTTTCTTTCCCTTGAGTATCTTTCTATTTTTCACCTGTATAGATGATGCTATTAGTGTTCTATGCATATTCAGATCCTTTTTTAATGAGTAAATGGACCAAACCTTAAATGTGCTATTTGTTCATAGCTATTACCTTCTCCAGAGAATTTTCCTCGGCTGACAAATGCTGCCTTGGCCAGGAAATTAACTCCAGTTCAAAATGGGTCCTTGTGGTGTCACGTGAAAAGGCTTTCACGTGCATGGGGGAAGTTTAAGCACAGTAGCAAGATTTATTGTAGTGAAGGGAAATAATAAGCCCTTGGGGATGTAGAGAGCAGGAATGCTCTAGTGGAGTGCTCCAAGATTCTTGATAATCCTCCATACATTTCCCTGTTTTCAGGAACAAGCAGGATTGTCATTCAAACTACCCAACTTCCAGGGTTTTTCCCAGGTTTGTGCCGAGTCCTCCGGCTATACAATTGCTTTCCTGGATCTTCTGCGGTTTCATGCTCTTAACCAATCTGATTCTTTTCCCACGCTAGACTCCACCACATCATGCCACCATTTTGGCTCCTACTGAACATGCCCTAAAGTTTTGGTTCCTCATCTGGTTTCTACTGTGCATGCACCAATAAAGGAATTTCCCCCACTGTTTTATTTCTCCCCCAATAATCCTGGCTACCAGGCCAGCTGTCTCCAGAGAGATTAGAATGTTTATTTTTTCCTGCCTATTCAGGGGAATGGAGGGATGTTAATCATCCCTTTGGCAAGACAATGCAGTTTCCCCTGATGATCCTGTGAATGCTGCAGCTTCCTAGTGAGTCAGGGTTAATGTCTGATTCAAGTCCTTAGTTTATTAGGCTTAATATCTGATTCCATTTTTCCTTCCTTTATTAATAACTAGCTAGCAACCTATGCTAACAAGGTGACAACCTGAACTACCTGAAATGATAACCAATTAATAACTGATGTAGAGGTACAAAATATGTCCTTTTTGCTTCAAGGTTGGACAAAACAGTGCAATCCATGCATCAGAGCTCCCCGTGGGACCATACTGATGTCAATTTCCAGTGGAAACCAGTGACCTTGCTTAGTTTTCTTCCCTTGCTCTATTCTTTTCCCTCCTTCCTTTTCACATGAGAGAACTCCTGCAATAAATTATTTCCCAAGAATACTGGCCTAAGATAGTACACCCTTAAGGCTCAAGTACAGTGTCACTCACTCTATAAAACTTAAAATTGTCCTAAACCAGTTTTAGACACTTCTTCCTTCGTGTTAAATATATATAAAATCAGCATCATTTGGGACACATTAAAATCACTTGGAAATCTTCACCTTTTACACTATAGTTTCTGAGAAGCAAAAAATTGTATCTATTTATGTGCATTCTCCATAACATAATGTATTGCTATACATTATGGAACATACTATATAGTATGTATATACTATACAGTATATACATTTATATACATTATACAAAAGGAACTTAATACAAATTTGAATAAGAAAAACTATTTAGATTAGTAATTAGAGTTGTTTCAAATTGACCATAAAAATATTTTATGCAAAATGTTATAAGTTATATAATAAAATTGGTGAACAAAGATAAATATTAAACCCAAATGGCTTTGTTATTAAAGAATAAGTAAAAAATAATTCAATACATAGTTATTATCTACTATATATTCCTGTATTAATTTAGATGCCAAGGACATAACTTAAATAATATAGACATAAGTCAAATTCTGATGGAAGGAATAGTCAACATAAGACTAGAAAAAGTTTTCAAAGCAAACAAAACCAAAAATAGAAGAATTAATGGGCTTATAACTATTGATATAGAGATTTATAAATGTGAGTATTGCTCATGACTTTATGGTAATAAATTGGCAAATCTAAATTTTAATGGAAATTTAAAATTTAGAGTTTAATGCTTAAGTAGAGTCTAATGCTTAAGTAGAGTTTATAAATAATATTATCTGAGAATGATTAGAAGATCTAAATAGACCAAGCAACATAAATGAACCAGATAAAATTATCAAAGATTTATATCCAGTGCTGAATCCAGGGCTAAGAGGTTTTTTCCAGATAATTATTCTTGAACTTTCAAAATAATGTATGTGTCCCCTACTATCTACTACAGAATTTAAGAAAATTTAAAAGAAAAACCAACTACCTCAATTATTTTGTAGAGCTAATATAATCTACTAACAAAATACAAATGCTACTGCACTGGAAAGAAAACCAGTGAGCATTCTTACTTGTGAAAATACATACACAGAGGTTGGTGGTCAGTAGTCATAGCCAGCCCTAGCAGCAGATTGGCCTGCATAAATCTCTCCCATTGACTTGCCAATAGCAATGAAGGCTCAACTACAAGAAGAGGGTGTACACAGCCCACATAGTGGGCACACCTCAAGTACCCAGCTTGGGTGATAGGGGAGGCAATACCACTGGAGTCTACAGGACACCTACTATATTTGTCCACTCTACCAAACCAGGGAGTCATAGCAGCTCTACCTAATACATAGAAACAAACACAGGGAGGCTCCAAAATTAGGAGATAAAGAACCATGGCCCAAATGAAAGAACAGATCAAAACTCCAGAAAAAGAAATAAACAAAATGGAGATAAGGAATCTATCAGATGCAGAATTGAAAACACTGGTTATAAGGGTGCTCAAGGCACTTAGTGAAGACCTCAACAGTATAAAATAAATCCTGTCACAAATGAAGGATTCACTAACTGAAAGAAAGAACAATTTATAGGGAATCAAAAGTAGAGTGGATGATGCCAAGAATCAAATTAGCAATTTGGAATATAACAAAGGAAAAACACCCAATCAGAAGAGCAAAAAGAGAAAACAATCTTTAAAAAAATGAGGACAATGTAAGGAGCCCCTGTGACAACTTCAAACATACCAACATTCATATCATAAGGATGCTGAAAGGAGGAGAGAGAGCAAGAAATTGAAAACTTATTTGAAAAAATAGTGACATACTAACTTGGTTAAGGAAATAGACATACAAGTCCTGGAAGTGCAGAGACTCCCAAACAAAATGAATCCAAACAGGCTCACACCAAGACACATAATTAAAATGCCAAAGGTTAAAGACAAAAAGAGAATCTCAAAAGCATCAAGAAAAAAACAGTTAGTTAAAAAGGAGTTCCCACCAGACCGTCCCCTGATTTTCTCAAAAGGAACTTTGCAGATTAGAAGAGATTGGCAAGAAATATTCAAATTCACGAAAAGCAAGGTCCTACAACTAATATTACTCTACCCAGCAAAGTTATCATTTAGAATCACAGGGCAGATAAAGAGCTTCCCAGACAAGACACAGCTAAAGGAGTCTATCATCACCAAACCATTATTATATGAAATGTTAAAGGAACTTATTTAAGAAAAGGAAGATAAAAAATTTGAATGATAAAAAAGAAAACAAAGGAAAAGGAAAAAGAAGAGAGAACTTATGGACACAAACAATAGTGTGGTGATTGTGGAGGGGGAGAGTGTTGGGGGGAGCTAGAATAGGGCATGGGAGGATAAATGGTAATGGAAAACGCAATTTAAAAAGCTTAGAAGATAGTTCATTAAATCACTTTTGTTATACTTTTGTACTTGACCTTAAGACTGTTGCTTATGTTTTACCACCCTGTACTTACAGAATACTGTCTTCAGTTTCTTTGTTTCCTTTGCTTTCTACTCATTTTTTGAACTCTACATTTATCCCTGTTGAATTTTATCATGCTAGATTTGAAACATTGACAGACTACAGCCTGTCAAAATATTTTTAAACCCACATTCTGATTTGTAATTCACAGTTTCTTTGAGCTTTGTGCCATCAGCAATTTTTATAATTGTCCCTTTTACATTTTCTTCCTGGTTACTGATAAAAGAACTGAAGAAGATAGGATAAAGTAGAGAGTATTAAAAAAAGCCTCCCTGAGTTATCCTCAATTCTTTAATTAGCACTATATGAGTGGAATATTTTAGCTATTACTAATCTACCCAATTATACAAACATCCTAATGTAGTCTCCATTTTTCATACATGTAAAATAAAAAGTCTCTGCCAAATATTTTATTGAAATATAGTACATTTGTACTATATTTGACTCATCCTCCCATCTGGAACCCAACTGCAAGTTACTTATGTGCCAAACTGAATATGTGCCTTGTGGTCTTATAAGTGGATTACTCTGCTATCCTTCTTACATGTCAATAAAAAATACTGCTATATTTTAAAGTCATTAAATGTGATATTAAACATAAGCTTAGTTAAATCAAAACATTAGCTCAGCCACCTTTTTATATATGGTGTCTTATGTAATTTTAGGAACTCTGCAGATTGTTCCAAGCACTTCTGTATTTATCTGTCTGCTTGAGAACACGGGCCTGAAATCAAGGCTGAGAGAGTGAGGAGCTAGATTCTACTCCCAATTCTGCCAGTAATTACATTAGTAACGGCATTATGTCGTTATAAATGTAGTTTACATTTGATGCCTTTATTAAAGTGAAAAAAATTACCATGTTAGCATTTCCTGAAGTGTTTCTAAAGTTTTAGTTCCATGGTTTAATAGATATTGCTGGAAAATATGGTGTTTATGGAAAAATAGCTTTGGGTAATGTCAACAGATGTATTTACTGTAGCATTATCAGAGCCTTAAAATTAAAATAAAAAATATTTCTCCAACAAAGGGCCATGCAGCTGTTTCCCAAACTTAAGACAGAACACTTTCACAGTTTTTCTTGTTGGCTAGTATTCTCTCGAGAATATACACTGAGAAATGTGAAAATACAGTTAAAGATCCAAATATCACTTACACTCCATAGGACTCTGTAATTACCATGTGTTCTACATGCACTCAATCAAGGTACAAGATTCAGACTTTTTATCAAAAAAAGGCAAACACAAACAAACAATAAAAATAGTGTCAGTAGATTTGAACAAAGCTTCAAATGAAAATTTTGAGGTCCTTTATGGTGAATGGATTCTGAGTATTTTAATGGCAAAAAGATGTCTCATCAAGTAAATACAAACTCAATGATTGCCAACAAAAAGTTGTGATTTGTTCTTATTGATTTATATTGTTGTTGTAGATTAAAATAATTTCCAGAAGAAAAGAAAGAGGTATATGTAAGGTAGACTTGATGAAAAAAAATGTATGCAAAAATATAAAGATATATAAAATAGCTCATAAAATAAAGTTAAAAAGAAAAATAATGAAATATAGCATTTTAATTAAATATCATGACAGATGGCATTGGCTTACTTGAACAGAGGATTAACCTAACGAAGTTCTGAAATTTTTTTCTTCTTTTTCTGTAGATTTCTCATCCTTACCTTAAGTTTTTATTGAATACAGAGTGTTAAAAAAAGAAAACAGAAAGTTAGAAAGCTCTAAGATGAAGATGATTTCTTGGAAGATACAATGTATTTGTTAAACTCTAATATATGCTTGCCCTCGAAGTGTTGGTTAGTCTAAGAAAGCTGTTGCGTCTGTCCTTTCTGCGAACATTTGGCCTTAGGAACGTGTGAACCCAACAGCTCTTCATCATATGTTATTTGTAATAAACATCAAGCTCCTTGAAGGTGATATTTACACAACTTTGTAATATTCAGTATTCCTACTTTAGTATGTTTCAAAAATAAGTACTCTTAAGCACTTAAGAAGCGAATTATATAATTCAAATAGCCATTTGGCACCTTACATAACCATTACAATATTACTAACCAGATTCCCTATGCTGTACTTTACATCCCCATGACTGTTCCGTCGCTACCCATTTGTACTTTTTAATCTCTTCACCTTTCTCACCCAGCCTTCCAACCCCATTTCAGTCTGGCAACCATCAGTTTGTTCTCTGCATCTGTGTTTGTTTCTGTTTTGTTTGTTTATCTTGTTCTTCAGAACTTTAAGAATGACTGTATATATTGAAAGAATAAGATTGTAAATTCCTCTGTAAGAAAAAATACCTACATATTTTTTGTTGTTCATATATCAGTAGGCTTTTTTTTCTGTGACAAGTTGGTTTAGAGAAGTCAGGTAGGATTTGTTGATACCTGAAGTGGTTTGTGACATCTAAACCACAATTTAAAATATATTTTACAGCCACAATTTTCACTTGTTTGATGAATTATTTTACTCTAATACTGATTTTCTATGTGATGTCCTATTGGCCAAATCTGGCTTTTGAGTTGTTTACTTATTTTGTTGTCCTTTCTAAAATGTATGACAACTTGAGAACAATTTACGTTAATGAACTTATCATCTAACCTCAGGAAACACATCATTGTAAATGGTCAAATATAAATATCCACTTTCTTCAGAATTGAAGAAACATTCGATAGAAAACTGGAACAAAAATCTACTAGACTCCAATAGTTCATAAATGAAGTCTATTGGAAATATTTTCTAATTAAAAAATCTACTTTTATTGGCAATAGACGTGATCTGCTTTCCTTCAGTAACTGAGTGAACATAGCCTCTTACTAATGGAACTTCATTTTGCATGTCCAGTTAATCTCTTTTTAAACTTCTATTATTTTTACACAAACATTTTGAAAAAGCAAATTCATATATTAAAAGCCTAGTTAAATAACTATTTAAATCTCAAACTTGGTATGTTTTATCCTTGGTGCATAGTATAATTCATGCAGATGACTTTGGTTTCAGACAGTAGGATAAGCATTGAGACAGCTGCAAGGACCTTTATTCACTGATTCGTTTAATCAAGAAATATTTTTGAGTACCTGTTTTACCTCAGAACTAGATACATCCATGCCCTCATGGAACTCAAATCTAGAGGAATAGGATATACACAGAGGGAGAAATTCAAGTGAAAATATGTAATGATAAATTGAAAGAGTTTAAAGATGCAGGAACTGTGATAGCCAACAATGACAGAGGAACTACAGAAACTAAATAAAGATTAATGGAAGATCCTTTGGAAGACCGATTTGGTTTGAGCTTAAAAGATCAGAAGAAGCTAGATGTTCTAGCTGTAACAAATCTGAATGTGAAAATACAATATGTAAAACTTCTGAGATAGGGAAACTATTAGCAGAAAGGTAGCATCTGGGTGGTACATAATAAGGGAGATCAGTTGAAATGAGGTTGGAGAAGGAAAAGGGGGCCCTGATAAGAGAATCAGAGATGAGAAAAAAAACAAGTAGACAGTTATATCTGCTGTGTTCCCTATCACTCTGTGGAGCACTTTATATTTCTCTCATTTACCCTCCGCAATAACCTTTTGGTAAACCTGTTATTATCCTGAATTTATAAATGAGAAAAATAAGGTTTACTTGCTATACAGTTAGTATTTGGAAAAGCTAACATTCAGACCTAAGTATGCTTGCCTACAGATAGACTCAGTTTTACCGCAACCCACAGCCTAATAGAGAACATAGAGATTAAACTGAGACATGAAAGGCATCCCTATTCCCACCACCATCTCAAAGCATGATGGGATTGCAGTTATTTTTATTATGGCTATTTACTTTATTATATTTAGTTATTTGTATGTGTGTGCATCTCACTAACTTCTGAGATACTAAATTTACAAATCCAAGTTTACTCACTTCTGTATTCTTCACAAGTAGATCAGGTTCTTACAAACTTTTGGTGATTAATAAATATTAGTTAAATGAAGAAATTAATGAATGGATTGGCTGGCTGATGAAGGAAAAATATGGTATTCTTGAGGTTATTAGCATAGTACTAATTAACAAAAGTTTCTCACATTCTCCTTAGGGCATTTAATGCTCTTTGGGGACCTTATTCAAAGTAATTTGTTACCATGACATCATGCCCCTAGGTTTTTATACCACTTATAAAGGCAGATTAGAGCATGAAGTATTCATTCTGAATGACTAGTGCACAGAAGAGCCTTTTTTTTTTTCAGAGTTCTTCAGTGATTTTTATTTGTTTGTATATTATCCTAAAATAATTTTGAAAAACTTTCTTTCACAAACTTTTCCCTGGTATCTAAATATTTCCATGATAATTTTAAATAGTTGCAAGGGGTGCAACCTCTGGAGTATTTGTAAATATAAGACTTTTAAGAAAGTACATTTAGTCATTCTTTTTCATACACCAAGAAAATAAAAATATTCTGGTGACTTGATACTCAACACTTAAAATAAAACGTGAAAACCTTATATTCAGTAGTTAGAAAATTAATACTATTCATTTTTCTCTCAAATCATCAATTCATTTCATTTTTACCAGAGAATGTAATCTTAATTCAAACATCTTATGTATAGTTTTAATGATCACAGTGTCATATAGCTCCATGAAAAAAATTATATAAATTAAATTAATTTTAAAAATAGCTTGTAGCCCTGAGTGATGTGGCTTAGTGGGTTGGGCATTATCTCACATACCAAAAGGTCACTGGTTCAATTCCCAGTCAGGGCACATGCCCAGGTTACGGGCCAGGTCCCTAGTTGGGGGACAGGTGAGAGGTAACTGACCAGTGTTTTTGTGGCACATCAATGTTCCCCTCCTTCTTTTACTTCCTTCCTTTCCCTCTTTCAAATAAATAAATACAATCTAAAAAATAAAACTGTGACCATACAGTTCTATGTGTTAAACTTTTTCTTCTGGAGTGAGTTATCATAATTATTAATAATTTTAACTGAAAAATTGCAAATACATTTCAAAATTTTATAACAAAAATAACATAAAAGTAAAACTTTATTTTAAATTCATTCTTTAATGAGATGATAAATACTCCCTCCTGATTTAGATTATGTATCCAAGGTGAATATTATTTTTGACCAGAATGTGAAATATTTTAACACCGATGTATTCTTAATTTTAAAAAAATTACTGAAAAACTTTGTTCACATAAAGAACTAGATGGGATTAGAAAGAGTTTTGTAATAGCAATATAACATGAGCCTTTTAACCTCTTTTCTGTTACATATAAAAATTCCAGTAATCCATTATCAAAAATTATTTTTAATGGTCTACTAGCTGACAACTCAATTGGAGTATCTCAATTTTGTTGAAAGGAAATAATTAGAAACCACTGTTCTTGCAGAAATGTTTATTGTTTAGTCATTAGTGACACTTATCTTCTCAACATCAATATTTTAATTTATCTCTGATTTGGCATCCTATAGGATTTTATATGCCAGAGATGCTGGGCCATTGTTGTATGAAGTCTAGTTTGGGGTATTAGGAATAGACTCAGTAATAAGAGATATGGGTAAATAAAAATCAGGATAACCAAGTACATTCTAAGATATATTCATTTTAGAAATGATACATTTGGGATCTGAGAATTTGGAAACTGATTCTATTAGAACCATTTGAGCCCCTACACTCCTTTGAAAAATCTTTATGTCCCCCAGAGATATGTATACATTTTTTAAAAATCTGATGCCATTAGATAGTAGCTTAAAATCAAGATTTTAAAGACTCAAAGACTATGATTCCATAGACTTATGAGGGGCCAGAAATCTGTTTCTCCTTTAATAAAAAAGAAAAAACTTCTGCTAGATGATTCTGCTGCATGTTATCCATATACTGCTCTCCAAAAAAATATGTGTGCAGAAATGTTTAATAATAACACTAAGTGACATAATTGACTGCTCTGCTTCAAAACCTTACATATTGCATGTTACAAGTGTTAATTCATTGAATCCTTTTAACTTTATATTGTAGATATTACTATTACTTTCATGTCAGAGTTGGATACATTGAGTTAATGAGAAATTAAATCTCTTGTGTAAGATACCCAACATAGAGAAATGGAAAGGAACATGAGAATGGAGAATGGTCAAGGTGTGGATGTCTCCATATCATAGAATGCCAGGCTAAGAAATAAGGATGCTGTTGGGAAAGCTATGGGAATGTATGGAAGAATTTTATACAGGATGAAGTGGAGAAATGGTTGAATTGAATTAATTTAAACTTGAATGTGCCTAGAAGTCATATGGAGATCTTGTAAAAATGCAGATTATGATTCAGTCCTGAGGTGGGACTTCATATTCTGCATTTCTAGCAAGTTCTCAAATAATCCTGATTTTGCTGGTCCATGGACTACAGTTTAAGTGGTAAGGGATCAGAACTGTGAGTTAAGTATGGCAGCCACTAGCCATGTATGAGTTTTTAAATTTAAGTTTGAAATAATTGAAATTAAATAAAATTTAAACTTCAGTTTCTCAAATAATTAGCCACATTTCCAGAGTAAAAGAAAAAAGCCACAGTAAAAAATAAAATATTTACATCATTGCAGAAAGAAATGTTGGACATCTTAAGTAAGAAGAATATTGAAATAGTTAAGGAGAAAGCAGTAATGCTTTAATCAAAGACAACAGCAATGGGAACTGTAGAAAGTAAACAGACCTCAAGCCTGATTGGATGTGGGAGACAAGGAGGAGATAAGAGAGACCTATAAGAAACAACTAAATTAAAAATCACACTTTGATTCTGCCATTTAACAACTCTTTTGAGTGCTTACTCTTTACTGGGCACTGTGCTAAGGACTCAAGCCATAGTAAGGATCATTCAGCATTCCCAGTCAGTGCCACTAGTCAAGGGAAGGATGTACATAACCATTCAGCCAAGGAAATCCTGCCATTTGGGACAACATAGATGGACCACAGTATGGTTGTTACTAAAGGAAAGCGGGGGTGGTAAGGTAGTAAAGGGTAAAGAGGACCAAATGCTGATGAAAGATGACTTGACTTTGGGTGGTGGATACACAGTGCAAAATACATATCATGTATCATAGAAATGTACAGCTGAAACCTATATAATCCTATTAACTAATGTCACACCAACAAATTTAATTTAATTTTTTAATCACTAAAGGATTCACAAATGGCCTAGAGACATATTTTAGTCCTTTCTAATGAAATAAAAATAAAATTTAAAGCAGTTTTTATTGTTTCCATTTTGATAGTACCAGATTTCTTAAAGTGATTAGTGGTAATTATGTATGAAAGGTTTGAAAAAAGCACAATCTGTCTTATACATGGGCAAGATACCATATCATCAAATAACTACAAAGAAATAAGAATCTTTAATAGAATTATATGAAAATGAGTGAGTGTTCACTATACCTAAACATAGGGAAAACAGGAACGTTACATGGAGTAGGAACCATTTATATTGAGTCTCATCCAATGTATTTTTAGGTTTATAAAAAGCTACCGGTGCTTGGAGGCAACTATGAGAATCACTTGGTCCGAAAAATAGCCTGAAGGCATATTCTGAAGGACCTCGCATAGCTCTTTTTCTTACAAGAGATTCTGGAGGTCAGGGTGGAGACTGGGAGATGTTAAACAAAGAAGCAAATGAAATATAGCAGTTTATCTTCGTACATGTTAACCTCTACAGCAGTGTGAAGAATTGGTTTTGGATGGGAAACTGGAGTGTAGACCATGTGTTGAAAGGTTAATGAAATTATGTAGGCCTAAGCTGATAATAGCAAAGTCAAGCAGAGGTTATGGGAATGAACAGGATTCAGGAAACACTTGGGATATATAGTGTACATGTTTTGAGTAGGCAGAAAAGTCAAGAACGACTACATATTCTTTAACATAAACCTGAACAAATAGGTGAGGGTAACACTGACCAAGGTAAGAGGCTCCAAAGGAAAAAAATAAATTCATCAAGGCCAAGGTACCATATGCCAAATGAAACCCCATGTATAAAGTGAACTAATGCCAACATAAGAAATTCTATATTTTTTCTTTCTTTTTTTGCTAACTCTTAGACAACTGATCATTCTGCATAAAAGTTATGACCATATGCCTGACTTGCTGGCAGCTCAAGCTTCTGTATTTTTCATTTTCAAAGAAGTTAAGCTGCAAATGAAGTGAGCCATTCTCTAGCTCACTTTCCGCACCACATAAATCACAAAGGGCACAGGCTGTCAGCGGAGCTCCAGAAAATATGGATATAAAGAGGCTCCTCCTCTTCCTTCTTCCTCCTCCCTCTCTGTCTGCCTAAGTCATGAAGATGGATCAGATACTCAGAGCAGCTCCTGCCAAGGCCTTATTTACTGTGGTGTGCAGGCAATTGCTGTGCTCCTCCAACAAAAGCAGAATGGCAGCATTTAAATGAACTGACACATCAGATCTCCTCAGCTGCTCTTTAAAAGTAGTACATTAATCAGGAGATAAACAAGGTATTGTCACCCTGACAAAAAGTTAGAAGTCTGCATCAGAGATCTGCTGAAATGACTCCTCTTGAATACAAACGAGGGCCTGACATTTTCCACAAAGGACAATGTATTTCAGAAATCTTGGGTTGTTTCTTTTTTCATGTTTCTAAAGAAGAACACTTTCTTGATTAGTGGCGTGATTCTGTAGACTATTTAGTACCTGGGACTCCCTTGAAATAAGTATGTTAAGCAAGATCTGATGGCACCTTTCTCCCAGAGCTGACTTTTTTGTTGGCAAAAATTTTTGAGCTTTCTTTAAACACATTCTCTTCTAATTTTACTGCTATTTTAGTTTGGATCCTTTTGGTTTCCTGCCTGAGTTATAGTTTGCTAAATAGTTTCCTTGATTCCAATTCTTTCTTTCCCTCACTTTTTTTCTGCACAGCATGCCCAGATTTAATTTTGTATGTATCACTTTACTATCCAAAAATCTTAAAGAACTTTACCTTTCTGTAGCATACACCCTCACGTCTTTGCTTGGCCAGAAAATTCTCTGAAACCTATTACTAAGCTGACTCCCAAGCTTTCTCGTCCACTGATATCTATATATGTCCTCTCTAGCTAATGGAATACTTTGTGCCTTTCCACACCTATATTTTGAATCCTTACCTGTTTAAAAATGCAGTTCACTTATTATCTCTTTGATGATTTCATTTTTATTATTCTCCTGAAATCACATCTACCTTTAAATATCATTCATTAAGTATATATGTTATATCCAAAATATGTTATTTTTGCAAAAGAAGGGTATTTCTTGTTTGAACCATTTTTTTAGTAAATGTAGTCCATGTTGTCATATGGAAAAGTAAGCACATGGAGGGTGGATTTTCTTTAACAGCAGAGTTAGTAGTTAGTCAGGGGGAAAGAAAGGTTTAATAGATTAGGTGAAGTATATATCTGACCTAAAAGGCAAATGAGAACTTCAAAAGGAGCTCCTTGTGAGCTTGGAGTATGCAAGGAATTCTGATATTCGTTCTGTTAAGTAAGTCCATATCTGTGTCATCTGTGAGCGTCTCCCTATTTCTCTGCCCTTCAATTTTTCTCTTTCCCCTGGTGGAGGCAGCTCCTCTAATACAGATACTTCCAATCACATTTTGCTGCCCTGGAGGTAAATTAATGCAAATTCAAAACACAATGAGATATCACTTCACACCTGTCAGAATGGCTATCATCAATAAATCAACAAACAACAAGTGAAGGCAAAGATATGGAGAAAAAGGAATCTTCATGCATTGTAGGTGGGAATGCAGATTGGTGCAGCCACTGTGGAAAACAGTATAGGTTTCTCAAAAAACTTAAAAATGAAAGTGGTTCATGACCCAGCAATTCCACTTCAGAGTATCAATCACAGATTTAATAATCAAAGATTGTTGTCTGACTTTAGAGCTCAGTGTTCCTTTCCCCAGCTCTGTGCCCCTTTGATGGTGGACTCCAGCCAGCTCAGTGGGAAGGAGGGAGCTACTCACTTTCTCTCTACCCCAGGCCTGCACATCTCCTTCTGCCCCTGCCCACTAGCTGCCTGCCCCTCGTTCTTGATTCCTCCCAGCTGAGGATGATAGAATGAAAAGTGAGGTGGGAAAAGAAAGGTCTTAACAGGAATGGTCACTATTAGGCTTTTATGTTCTTTGGGCTTGGAGTATGCTTCAAGTTGATTCTTTCCTTCCTGAGGTTAGTTCGTGTGAGGTTCCCCAATGAAAATACCTGACCACAGCTGCTTTAATGAAGCAACATCTTTCCACTGGATGGACGTTTGAAACAAAAATGAAAGATGATAAAAGCAAACAAAACGTTCAACTTCTGCCTCCATGGGTACAGATGCATCCTCTTTGTATTGAGGTTGTATTATCTATAGCAAGAAGCAATCTTGACTGAGGTTCCCTGCAAATGATCCAGACTGGATCCTGCTCACCCAGGAAGCCACATATGGACCACAGCATTGCTCCTGGTGCAGCAAGTTTTAAATTTCTCTGGAATGGGCCAAATTCAAGTGCAGATGCACCTGGGACCAAATTCAAGTTCTCTGTTCAAATTCAGCCTCAAGAACAGCTAGAGTAGACCCACCATCTCTCTCTCCCACCATCTCTCTCTCTCTCTCTCTCTCTCTCTCTCTCTCTCTCTCTCTCTCTCTCTCTCCCCCCCCCGCCCCCTCTCTCTCTGAAGCTCTTATGGTTTTTTTAACAAAAAGTTGTGTCTTGGTCTCTTCATGCTTAATACTTTGTGCCTATTAGATGGGTGCTTTGCTAAAACATTTTGCCATCATTGCTATTGTTCATTTTATCTTTGGGAATGCAAGAGCTCTTTCCACCTTACAATTTTTCTCTACGTGTTGAGACCTTAGCAGAAAATGAGTTCCATTCTAACCACTTGTCACAACACTTCCATCCAATCCCCTCATTCTTGATTCCTCCCAGTTGGGGATGATTGAATTAAAAGTGACCTTCACACCTCTACATGTTGGGCCTTTACCTTCTGAAGCACCTTTCCATCCCTTTCCAGAGTTCTGCCTATTGTTTTTTGTCAGATTTTCCCTTCTGTGTGCCCGTAGCAAAATATAAGAAAACTAAGGCAGTGAACATTCATCCTTCTGTTTTCTTTGTATTTACGGAACTATACATTTTTATATCTATTAATATATATTACAGGAATTAAAAAGGCTTAGCTTCATAAATAGTTTAATCAGAAGGTCAGGAACTAGTTCTTATCCTGCCCCATGTACCTAGTAAAGTACTTTGTTCAAGTCATATTAAAAATGAATTAAATAACAAAGGAAACAAAAACACTCCTCTAAAAAGTTAATTTAAGAAGAAAATATGCCTCCTATATTATATATTGTGTACCGTTGAAATGATATACCCCACCAAATATCTGTGTGATATCTAAGTAATTATGTATGAAGTAAAAGATAAACCTCAATACATTTTTCTTACCTAGGTTTTATAATTGCCAGTGAATGTATATTTCATGAGTTCCTAGTATTATTGGAAATTTTCAATTATTGTGAAGCGTCAGCTAGTACATCTTATTGAAACAGTTTCTCTCAGCATTCAGTTCTGTCTTAGAAAGGAATTTAAACATCTATGGCTTGCTTTGCTTCTGTTTGATTTTGTTCTTTTATCTTGACAATTGTATAAATTTCGTTACAATCATTGTGTGCATAAGAGTATAATAACTGCTATTTACTTTACTAGTTATGTTAAATTACTTCCCAAATGAGCATGGTAGAAAAGAAAGAAAATAATTTTTTTTAAAACCTTAGTTTATTATTTCCTACCTTGAAAAGAATAAAAATTTGTCACCAGAGACAAAAATACCATTTTTGCTTGAAAACAGCCAACTGCACTTTTAGATAAGCTCATGACATATTTCAACACATGAAATGGTTGTTTTTGAGTGTGTGGGTGTTTCCACGTACTAAAACTGAGTGTAAATCTAAAATAATTTTTGCAAAGTACAAAGATACAAAGATACACTATAAAGACATGCAAAGATTATACACAAACAAATCAACATTTTTTTCTACAAGGAACTCCCCTCCCTTCTTTTAAAATTTAACTCCTTTTTTACTTAATAAAAAAGTGAAATTTTCATTTATTTCCTTGATTTTTGTCAAAGCACCATCAGAAGACTTTCTACAAGTTACAATTTGATTTTAATATAAAATAATGACTCATTCATGACCTTTAATATATAAGAGATTAAAATCTGTAAGTTTGTAATTACCTGGATAAAGAACACAAATAGACTAGATCTTAAATATTCTCATCACAAAAAAAGGAAAGGTAGTTATGTAACATGATACTGTGGTGACAGTTATTCTATAATATATGGATGTATCAAATTAACACATACACTTTAAATTTACACCATGTTATCTGTTAATTGTATCTCAATAAAACTGGAAGCCATGAATAAGAAAAAACAAAAAGAACTTGTATAGCAAAAATGTGGTTGACTCTATTTCAAAGCAGATAATTTTTAAGGCCATTATGGTAATCCCATCATCACCTTTGCCAGAAACTACTTCAAGCACAGCTTTGTTGCCCAATATTTGTCAATAAGACATGAAGCCTGCTGAGGGGTCTGGAAACAATGTTATCTTGTTCTTAAGAGAGATGTATACGAAAAGACCATCTCTCACCATTTCCTTGTTTGATGTGGAAAAAGAAGCCATCTTCCTACCAGTCTAATGATGAACAAGCCAGCAAGGATGAGGGATGAAGGTGGCAAGAAGGAAATTGGAGTCTTTGGTATCATACTTGAATAGCTGAATTAACCAACACTGGAATCTGTCCTACCTTCTACTGCTATGTAAGATAATGTTATGTTATGTTAGATAAGATAATTTTTCATGTTATTTTATCTGAAAGCATACTAACCAATATATGAGGAGATATGGGGAATTATTAAACAAACTAGAAAAGACAAATGTGAACACCAAAGTTGTTCCAAGAAGATATTTATAGTGGATGATATCATTGCTATTGAAGTCACAAAGAGATGAATTTCAGCTTAATATAAAATTCACTATCGGAGCTGTATGAATAGACATCTCTCCCCTGAAGTGCCAAATTCCTTCTCTCTAGAGATTGGGCAACCACTTCTTAGTTATGCTGCAAATTAGAGAAATCAGACTGCATAAGCCTATGACATTTCCAACATTGGGATTTGTTTCCATGAAAATTGGATGATTTCTCAAGATGGTGCAAAATTTAATGTTAAAGCTTACTATAAAACAATCTTCTCCTTGATGTCTATTGGATGGGAACTGCCTTTATATTTTCAATTGTCTAAATGAAGCATTTGTTGAGTTTCTAAATTGTGATAGCAATCATGAGGATAAAAAGACCATGTGATTACTATACTAAAGGTACAAATTGATCATGTTTTCAATCAAAAAATAAACCCTGGCATATAATCAAGTGTTAAAGTTCATGATATAGCTAATAGAGAATTTGGCACAACAAGAAGTAGTAAAATTAGTACAAGCTAAAACACTTGAACTTGACCATGACTTTAAGAGTGGGTAAAAACATATCAAGTACTGATCTTGACAACATATGCATAAATGTTGTATAATAGCGTCTTTACAAGTAGAATCCAATGGATATGATGTCATTTTGAGTTAGTATTATGCAATTGTCAGTAACAGATCCTACCATATGGAGATATTAAAGGAAATGCCAGAATTAGGCCAGGGTTAAGATTAAGATACAAATTTAAATGTATCTTAGAAAAAGATACATTGTTAAGAGCCCAGCTAGGACTAAAATCATTATCCATACAGTGAAACTAGGAACTGTTAAAGTTATTTCAAAAGAAATCCCTTCCTTGTTGGTCCTATTTGGGAGAAATAACATATCTAGCAATGTTCTTCTTCCTCACCATTCCTACTGTTTCATTTGTGCTTGATAAAGAAGATTTTGATTGTTTAATGTAGCCATTTAATAATGTAACATTTCTCTATCTGACCTTACCATTTTTACACAGGACATAAAGAAGAGGATATTAAAAAACTTTTACAAACAACAATGGCAACAATAGTGGGTTTTAAAATTGTTGGAGAATGTATTAAAATTAACTAGGTGAGTACAGTTAAAAAAATTAAAGCAGTAATGAGGGAACTACATGAAAACTTCAGGAGTTATTTATCTAGCTTCAAATGTAATAATTCACATTAAATAAAAAAGAGATATACATTTTATGTTGATATAAGTTCTTTGGTTTTCCTCATGGTAGATATATCAGTCCACTTTTCACACATGGAGTCTTTAAAAAGGAGTGAATGGAGAAAGCACCCCATAAAAAGGCAGTAAGAAAAAAGGTAGGGCCAATGCAAATCATGTAGGGTTACTAACAATTCCATCAATCATCTGATCCAACATTACCTTGTGCTGTTTTCAGCAGAAATACCAGTTACATTTGCATTTTTTTAATTTCCTCTCTTAAAATAGTGAGGGAGAGATGAGTTCGGCTAAGAGTTCATCATCTACACACACCCCAGCCGTTCACAGAGGCTTTGGTGAAAGTATCTGCAAAATACATTTTTTAGTGAGCTATAATCCTTTCACCTCCCATACAGTGAAACTCATCTCTAATGATTCCATTAACATAAAATCACTTCCCATGAGAGTGGACTTGCTGTCAGAAAATCAAAAAACCTGTTATTCTTTCCGTACTTCTGCTAACTGGCCTGTTTTAAGTCCACTGCTTCAAGCACAGGACAAGAAATGTAGAACAATCCTGTGTTTTCTTCGAAGCTCAGGCATGTATAGTTTATTTCTAATAAGGAAATAAAAACGTTACCTATGGTTCTTTTGATGGGAATCATTATTGAGCAAGGCCTTGTTGCTTGATAAATTTGGTTGGCCTTATAAACTTTCAAGAAAAATATAAACTCACTAAAACTTTTCCCTGCAATTTAGATGTCTTCCTGAAATGATGTTTGATGATGTTTCTGTTATGCAAATACGTATCTTATTGGACACATGATTGTGAATTTTTCCTGTGTTATTTTTTAATCTCTAAAAGTGGGCAACTGTCCTGATGAGCACATACAAATCTACACAACATCTTCAAACAGCCACACACTGCACAGCTGCACAGAACTTTCATGTACAATAGCTCAGCCATTTCTCTATGAATAGAAGCTCAGATGGATTTACTGGCTTCTATTACTGTATTCAATATACTTGTATACATAATTTGGGGGTATTTTTGTGAAAAGAACTCTAAGAAAAATTATCTTTTATTTCAACTTTATTAAATTATAATTAACAAAATATATATACTTAATGTGGACAATGTGATGATTTTATATATGTATACATTGTGAAATGATTACTACAATCAAGTGAATTAACACATACATTGTGTCACATTCTTAACTTTTTTAAAGAACACTTAATATCTACTTTCTAAGCAAATTTCAAGCATACAACACAGTAGTGTTGGCCATGTCATCATTTGTACATGACATCTGCAGAATGTATTAATTTTATAACTGAAAGGGTGTACATTTGAGCAACATCTCCCCATTTCTGCCACCTTCCATCCCTTGGGCAAACACCCTGTTACCTCTGATTTTATGAGTTTGATATTTTTTAGATTCCACCTACAAGTCAAAGCACACAGTATTTCACTTAGCATAGCATCCTTAAGGTTCACTCACATTTTCACCAATGAATTTCCTTCTTTTGTATGGCTGAACAGTGTTGAATTGTAGATGGGTACATACATACATACAAATATGCATACATACCACATTTTCTTCATCATTCTTCTGCTGATGGACACTTAGGTTTTCTCCATATCATGGCTATTGTATGTAATGCTGTAATGAATGAATATAAAAGTGTAGATGTCTCTTTGGGATACTGGTTTACTTTCCTGTGGATATAAACTCAGAATTGGAATTGTTAGATATAGGTAGCTTTATTTTACTTTTTTCAAGGAACTTCCATACTGTTTCCCAGTAACAGTTGTACCAATTTGCATTCTCACCAATAGTTCACAGGGGTTCCCTTCCTCCACAGCCTCACCAACAGTTACTATCTCCTACTTTTTTTATACTAGCCACCCTAAAAAGTATAAAGTAATATCTCACTGTGGTTTCAATTTGCATTTCCCTGATAACCAGGGATGCTGAACTCTTTTCATATATTTGTTAGCCACTTGTATGTCTTTTCTGAAAAAAACAGTCTATTCCAGTCCTTTTTCCATTGTTTTAAGCCTTTAAAACCCTCAGCACTATGCCTAAGATATATGTTTATTACCTGAAAAAGTTTGTCAAGTGAAAACAGCTGCATAAACTAAAATACTACATAGAAGAGAAGTCCACAGTTCTGAATACAGATATTTAAACAAAATTTTTGTGACCTACTTCCCATTTTTTCATGTATTTTAGTGACCTCTTAGCTCTTTCTTAGTGTTTTCATTATGCCTGCTATTCAAATGTGGTGTCCTGTGATGAGATCGCATAATGGAAGTAGATGAAAAGGGTGTTGAAGTCTGTACTACATTTTGCTTAGTGAGAAAATTCAACAAATATTAAATATACAGGCAATAACATATCTATCTCACTTTTGTGATTCTCCTTCCAATAGAATATTTTAATTTTACCAGTTTTATCTACTGTGCTAGTCAATTTAATTTTGAATCCTGAGTTTTAACTATAAAACTAAATATATCTAGAAGTTTAGAGAAAACATCTGTAAGAAAGTAAGAATCTTTTACTAATATTTACATTTTTTTTTTCAGTTAAAAAACTTTTTTCTTTTTATTGAGGTAAAACTGGTATATAACACTACATAAGTTTCAGGCATATAACATTATAATTCAATGTTTGTATACACAACACTACCATCAGTCTAGTTAGCATCCATTACCACACAGTTGATTCCATTCACCCATTTTGCCTATATCCTCAATACTCATCTCCCCTGGTAACCACCAATCAGCCTCTGTATTTATGAGATTTAAAAATAGGCAGTGGATCTGAATAGACATTTTTCCAAAGAAGGCATACAGATGCCCAACAGACAAATGAAAAGATGTTCAATATTCTTAATTATTAGAAAAATGTAATTTAAAACTGCAGTGAGATGTCACCTCATACCCATTGGAATAGCTACCATCAAAAAGACAAGCGATACATTGCAGAGGCTGTGCCAAAGAGAACCCTTGTACAATGTTGGTGAGGATGTAAATTTGTACAGCCACTATGGAAAAGAATATGAGGATTCCTCAAAGAAATTAAGAATAGAAGTACCATATGATCCAGCCATTCCATTCTAGACATTTATCTGAAGAATACAGTTTAAAAAAAAAAAAAGCCCTCTAAGTTCAATCAATATATGCACCCATGTTCACTGCAGCATTATTTACAATAGCCAAGATAAAGAAAAAACCTAAGGGTCCATGATTGGATGAATGGATAAAGAAAATGTGGCATACTAAACACACACACACACACACAGAGGACCACTACTCAACCACAAGAATGATGAAATCTTTCCACTCACTGCACGGGTGAAATCTGGGTGTATTATGCTAAATGAAATAAGTCAGATGAAGAAAGAGAAATACCATATAAGTTCACTTATATGTGGAATCTATAAAACAGAACAAATGAACAAACAAAACAAAACATAGAATCTTCTAAGACTGAAGCAAGAATAAAAGGAAAATCTGACTACATCAATTACTAGAAAGGAGATTAAATCAATTAATTTTTAAAAAAGCCTTTCAACAAACAAAAGTCCAAGACCAGACAGCTTCAATAGTGAAGTCTACCAAATGTTTAAAGAACAATTAGTAGCTACCCTCAAACTCTTCCAATAACTTGAGGAGAGATTCTTCCAAACTTATACAAAGACAACATTACCCTGATACCAAAACCAGAAAATGATGCCAGAAAAAAAGACAATTACAGGTCAATATCCCTAATGCACATAGATGCAAAAATCCAACAAAATATTAGTATACCTAATATAATAATATATTAAAAGAATCATACACCATGCCTGATTAAGAAGAATTTATCCCAGGATGCAAAGATGGCTCAACATCTGCAAACCAATCAAAGCAATAAACCACCTTAACAAAGTGAAGGGTAAAAATCATATCATCTCAGTAGATGCAGAAAAAGTATTTGAGAAAATTTAACCTCAATTTATGATTTAAAAACTATAATTTTGATAGCTGTTAATTTGAAAAACATAGTATATTGATTTATACTCCCACTAAAATTATCTGGACATTTCTCTTTAGTAATTTTGTTTTAAATTTTGCTAATCTGACATGGGGAAAATGGTGCCTTATTTTAGTTTGCAATTCTTTAATATTAAAGAAGAATGAGTTATAATGTAATTACTGTCAATCAGTATTTATTATTCTGGAAATTAATTATTGTTATCACTTATTAATTTCCATTACTTATTTTAAGAGATATCTATATATGTAGGTTAAAATCAAATTATTAACTATATAGATCAAAGAAACAGAGCTTTGAACACCAATCTAAAATAATCTTAAAAATGTCAGATTTTTAAAATAATTTCAGTATTCAAAGGAATTAATATTTTGTTTAATTTTAAAAATAAAATTAGGAAATTTATTGTTCCAATGTTAAGTTGGGCAGAAAATACAAAAGGGCTTTTCAATGTTAAGGTAGTCTATGACATATAATGACTATTCTGATTGTATGAAATTGGGGCAAAGGTAACATTTAAGTCTGAGATTTGAAAGAGTATCAAACTGAATGAACTGTGTGACAGTCTTAGCAAGAAAAGAAAAAAATGGCTCACTGCAGCCAATGGAAACAGAAGAATTATGAGGCCAGGGTCAGAAAACAGAAGCTAGCCAGTGCATAGAAATTACACATAATGCTTCCTATATGAATAACTATTTTCAAATGCATTATTTTTTCAGGGTACTTTAAAAATAGTATAAGAATCCATTCTATCTTAGAAAGCTCAGTATAGTACCAAAATATATAAACTTTAATTTTTTGACATTTTTAGTAACTTCTTATATGAAACTTCATACCATTTACCATAAAGACAAACTGAAACGAAGTGCAGACATTGAATTCCTTTTAACCTATTAAGAGTTCATGCTCTGTAATTTTTTCTAAATATTATCCTATACTTATTAGAAATGTTCTAAGAGGAAATAATATTATTACAGATTTTGTAGAAAGTATGATTTCATAATGCTTTTAAGATATTTAGATCTCTGCCTTTAAAGGAAGCTTCAGAAATTTGAAATAGTATTTAGATTCACATTTCTGACCCTCAATATTTAAATGCACCTCTGAGGAATCAGTCTGCTAAATAGTTCTTCTCATCATTTTTCTGTTCTTTATGTTAACAGTAATTAAAGGCTTTATAATTATATTTGGTAGTTTAGGCTCTTATTATAAAGATTTGTTGGCCTTTTTCTTTTTCTTCCTCCACAACATAAAAAAAATTAATGATGAATTATGAAAGAACTAACTTCAAGTGTGACCGGACAGGGGTGTACATTTGTACAGGAGTGCTGGAATTGACAAACGGCACAAATCTCTTAGTGATCTGGAAAACTCCAAGTACTCCGCCACCGTGTTCTCCAGGCAGGATTCCCAGTGAGTCTCCTCTTTCTTACTCCAGCTCTTGACCCCAAACCTCATGACATCGCCTTGCTCCAAACCACATGGCTCCTCCTTACACGCCAGGCCTCAGGGCTGAATCCCCCTACTTCATGGCTCCGTCCTCAGGGCTGCCCTCCTCCTGGCCCAGAGGGTGGCCCTTCTACACCTTTCACACTGCAGGGCTGCTCCCCTTGGCTGCCGGCCCTTGTTTTAAATGCTGACCTGGAGCTTCCTGCATGACCTCATATCCACCTCCTCCTACAATGTGCTACTTTTGCCAGTTCTCCCATATCTTTTACCTTCTTTTGGCTTCTATCCTTAGTCAGGGCAAGTCTTTTGAGACCCACAAGCATCTGCGGTGAGCCACCTCCCCTGACTACATCACCAGTGGCTGAATGCTCTGAAAGTCACATAGACCTTTTGCCTGGGGCACAGCACCGCTATCAACTAGCTACCAAGTACCCATAGTCATCACTCACTTCCCCCATTCCCCAACCATGGGTTGTGGGATTATTTGGGGGGACCCCCTCTTTGTACCATTTCAGTATCACATTAACTAAATATATGAATTATTAATTGAAAGTTTTCATTTACCAGTTTTGGTCTCATATAGAACTTTTCCAACTTGACTGTGTTATACCTTGATGTTGGTGTGGTAAAAGAAAACGATAGATTTTGTGAAAAAATATTTATTATAATTGGCTTAAAGGAGATGTGCTAATATTTATCAGATACCAAAATAATAGTTGATAAAGTGGAGATAGTTGACATATCAATTGTGCACATTTAGTAGCTACAACTCTCTTCAGCAACCATTTCTTAATGATTTTGCTTGAATCACTGTCAAATCAAAACTTTATTCAGTAGGAATTTTTGTTTCATTTTTGTGAGATAATTTAAATTGTAAAAAACCAAAAGTGCCTTCTAGCAGACACAAGCTAATGCCAGATAACCTGAGGGCAAGTCTTTCTGGCACATTGAGGATTTTGTTTTTTATAAGGTTCATGGTTCTTTTCTCCACTGTGATAATATGCTCAGGAACTGCAGGGCTCTAATTAGTAAATAGAGATCTTCACTAATTGACAAAATCAGGCATGGTGCCTCATACTCAGCAGACACGTCTTACTTAAGCAGGAAAAACAGCAGTAACTTGTTATCCGCAGTGCATACTTATAGAATGAAATAGAAATAAAAACCGAACATTATATACACGGGCCCTAAGTTCTAGCATTTTTATGACCTGATGCTAAAGACAACACACTCAGACAACTAGTTATACTAGGATGTATCCAAGTTCCCATATTTAGCCACAAGATGTAGATACACAAATTGCATCAGGCAGAAAACACTTGAAAACACAATGGTGAAATGCTGTAGACTGTGGAATTCTTAGGGAAGGAATAATTGATAAGAAACAAATAAAAGGATACAGGAAAATGTGTGTGTGTGTGTGTCTGAGAGAAATAAATGTGAAAATAAAAATTGTAATTTTAAGTAAAGCTTATGTAGCTTTAAATAAGATACACACACACACACACACACACACACACAGAGTGGGCATGTTGGAGAATTCCCCAGGACGAGAACTGATGGCAGCCTCGGCCAATGGCCAGGAAAAAGCAGATTTCCTCAATCTGACAGTTTTGGGGGAACTCAATGCTACCAACATGATGTGAGTTTGAAAGCAGGTTCTTCTTCAGTTACGTCTCCACATAAGGACCCAGCCCAGTCTGGTTACCTGGATTTTAGCCTGTGAAGACTCTAAGCCGCAGTTGGCAAACACAAGGCCTGAGGGCTGAATCCGGCCCTCCACCTGTTTTATCCGGCCCGGGACCTTTTTTTATCCATCCCAGCACCTTGTTTCTACCTGGTGGCAGCACTGAACTCCTTGCCCCTACTTAAGGAGTAGTTACATTTATACAGCCCTAAAATTACATTCAGCCCTTTGAAGGCAACCGTGAGGCTGATGTGGTGAAAATGAGTTTGACACCCTGCTCTAAACTGAGGGCTCTCCTAAGTCACGTCCAAACTCAGTTTAGGGATTTTAAATGGTTGTTCTTTTAAGCTACTCAGCGAGCGTAAACTGTTAAGCATAGATAACTAATTCAAACTCCAAACTCTTTCAATGTAAAGGCTATTAATACAATGTTTTCCCAGCTCCTAACGGCATTCCTGACCATAACCATATTCAGTAAATATTGGAACAAAACTAATGTCAACTTCACACAAATAAAATCAAGGGGCTAAGTCCTTGCTGTGGGCACAAATGGAATTTTAGGCGACCTTTCAATGCTCAGTTTCTAGAAGTACATTCATGTGACAGAAGACTTTCAACCCTATTTGCTGCTTTCAAAGTAAAGTAGGAATCAGGTATATTTGATGAATAATAAAGGTTTGATGAAAATAATTTTGAATTCTGAGTCATTTTGCAGAAGTTTTGTTACTTTCAGGTTTTTTATATGCAATCCTTCACCATTTGTTTATGTGTGCATTAACAAGTGAGATAGAATTACTGCTGACTGAGATGCATTTATAAGATGACTGTTAAAGACAATATTCAGTGAACAAGAAAATCTTTTCCTCTGTAGCCTCTGGAACCAAAAACTGCATCCTACCACACTTAGTTTCCTTTTAAACATGGATTTATTTCCTGTAATAGTGAAACATGCTTTTAAGAAAGAACATTTATCCTGGCAGATGAAAGAAAGGGATAAACCTGCAAGCCAACGCAGGTAAGAGAAGTGTTTAGTCATCCAAAGATATTTCAGTCGAGCAAAAATGAGTGGCAGGGAAAGGACTGGATGATAATCAACTGTTACATGGTGTTTGCATTTCAAAAACATCAGATAATTGTTAATTTGCAGACACACTCAATACTCAAAAGGCAGTTTCACACTGCGGACACTTTTACCAAATGACTTAATGGGGCACATCGTGTCGGCTGTCTAACAGGAGTGGGAGCGTTTGACTGACCCCCGAGCTGCACATTAGGCCCGCAGGCGCTCCGTCCCAGTCTTCGGGGGAGAGCTTGCCTTGTTGGTCTCAGAGTGTCAATGCTAGAGCAATATGCTGTTTCCGGCTCCATATTTGCCAGACATGGATGGAGTCAGGACACGAGGTCTAATCCTAACGCAAATGCCACAGTCTGAAAGAAATGGTTTTGTCATTGATGTCAAAGATTTCAAGAAAAAATTTGAGATTTTTTAACTATCAGTGTTTACTTTCAAATATAGAAAAATTATTGCAGAGTCTAAAACTCCACTTTAAGTACAAGTAAATGCAAACTTTTGTCCGACAGTATTACAACATTATGTAATAGTAGCTCTTATTTTAAAATCATTTTCTAAAAAAATTTCTTAAAATATTCGGAAAATGGTTTGTATGTTGCGCTTAATTTTGTTGACATGCAAAACACATGCCCTTTTGTTTGACACAGAGCGAGTTTTCCATTGTCAATCAAGAATCTATAAATTAGACTCAAAATATTTATCCCTCTGGAATTTCAATGGATATAGAGAGGGATAATTAAATTACACACTCATGCTGTAGTTAAAACACAAACGATTCAAAAAAAAAATACTCTAAGGCATTCTCCCATTTATCCAACTCTTTAAACGGGAAGGGTTTAAGTAGTGGAACCATCACCAGTCTAATTAACATAGGAAATATCTAAGGCAAATTAAGCAATCTGGGACCCAGTAAAAATGCCACTTCTGAGTGAAATGAAAAATCTCCCTCAACTTGCTTTGGCAAAATCAGGTATGGATTTTCCAGGTGTACAACATGCACAATGAAGCCTTGATTAGAACTGTCTAGCAGAATTCCCCAATGTTCTTAGAGTAGGAAGCAAACAAAGGAGCTTCAGGGAAAGTGTGGAAATAAATAAAACTCTAAAATAATAAGCTAATACATCTTCCATTTTAGAAAACGGATGGAAAGGTACAGCTCATTTAAGGAAAGTGTTTAGCTAAAAGTCACATGCATTCAATACCATGATTACAATTAAAGAGATTAATCTGTATCCTTAGACTTGAATTTATGTACTTAGAAGGAACATATTCTCACTGATGATTCCTATCAGACTGCCTCATCGAAAGATCCTAAAATTAGCACTGGATAAGCTGTGAAATAGCCCTCAATAAATACTTGTTGATTGATCTGTCATAACTGTAAATAAAGTGGTTATCACCTACAGAATGAGGCCATGAAATCTCGCATGAACTTTAATACCTGCCACATCCAGCCCATCGTATCGGTAAAACAAGAAGTACACATGCCTATTCTGTGGGGTCAGAGTAACAAATAGCTGAGTTAATGTGTGTGAAGTGTTTAGAGCTGCCCTGTAACAATCTATGCTCAGTGAACATGAGACTTCAGAAGGGATGAAGAGCACAGGAAGAAGCCATTGAGTTAGTTGTGGGGCTAACAAGATGCTTTACAAGAAAGGATGCATTTAAAATATAAATAGGATATCCTCATCAGGGAAAGAAGGTAAGAAAATTCTAACTACATCACCACAACCACATAGCGTCCCAAAGATTTGCGTGAGTGTGTGTAGTGCATCACACACATATATAAACAATAATATGTAATTGCAATAATGTGACTTAAAAGTCCCATCCTGGCCTGCTTGGTGAGATATTGCTAATTATGCAAGCTCATCTGTCACTCGTCTCACCCTGACAGTCTGTGATATTATTTCCATTCCAAGTACATTTATTTTTCTCATCTTTAAACCTCTGTATATCACTCAGCCTGAGTTCCTCTTCCCACAGCTTTTTCCTTGTTAACTCTTGCTCATGATTTCAGGTCTCAGCTTCAAATTATTGCCTCTAGGAAGCCTTGAGAATCTTTCTAGACTAAGTTGGATGAGCCTGCTATATACTTCCATAGACCCCTGTATCATTTCCTTTTTCCATTGATATGTAACCAATTGTTACAACTTGGTAACTTTGTTACCAGATGGAGGCCTGGCCCTGAGTAGGGCTGGCTAGGACCAGCTGTGGTGTGGGTCTTTGACTGCTGCAGGGAAGATTTCACAGCATGAGTCCACGTGAGCATGAGGGTACATTTGTTAAAGCTGCAGAGAGTGAAACAAGGAAGGGCTTAGCATAGAGGAAGCAACAGGAGAGCCCAGGCTGGGCTGCCTTAGCTCACTGGGAATTCAGAGCAAAGGGGTGTTAGGCGTACGTTCCGGGAATTAGCCTGGAGTAAGTGGTGAACTGCCCATGGCCTTAGGGTTTAGGAGACACGTGCCTGTGAGGAAAGAAGTTGCCGGGGGGTGGGGGGGGGGACGGGCTGCTCTTCTGAAGGAGAGCTTGTGCTGGATCCTTTGATTTGGGGCCTTTAACTCTTTCTTACAAGTGGGAATCTTGGGGGATTTTTCAGGGGAGGGTCTCAGTAGAATACTCCTCAGTTCTCCAGGTCATGGTCTCCTCTGATTGGTTATGGCCAGGGCAGGGTGTCTTTAGTCATTGCAGTTTGTCCTGGAGTTGCCCACCTGGTTTCCCTGCTTTTCTGGGCCTAAAGCTGAAATACAACTGAGGCCTGGATGTTATCTCCAGGGAGGAAAGGCCGGGGGAGCAAAGGTTGCCCTGGCGGTGAGGTTCTTGTTTTCCCAGTTGTGCCCCCTGCCAAGCACTGGGTGCTTTCTGCCCTGCTGACCCTCTGCACCTGGCTGTAAATTGCTCAGCTATTGTGTTCGGCCATTTGTCTAAGTTTCCCTACTCCACTAGCAGAGGAATTGTCCTGGCTTCTCACTATCCTGTGTCAACATAACCTCATTTAACGTCTTGCACTCTGTGGGGCAGAAGTCCCAGCAAGCTTGACTGCATTCTCAGTTTAGGGGCTCTCGGGGCTGAGCCAAAGTGGTGGCCAACCTAGCTGGGCTCCTCCCTGGAGGCTCCTGGGTAAAATCAGCCTCCAAGTTCAGTCGGGTTATTGGCAGAGTTCAGTTTTGTGCTTTTGAGACTGAAATCCCCATTTGCTTGACGGCTGTCAAACAGGGGTCACTCTCACCCGCCAGAGGCCTCCCACATGTGGCCTTCTCCATCTTTAAATCGACAATGGGACATCAAATCCTTTAGTGTTTCAGTCTCTCTGGCTTCCTCTGTTGCTACCAGAGAAAGCTCTGTTGTTAAAGAGTCAGTGTGATTAGACTGAAACTGCTAGACACTCTCCCTTTTGATGAAGCCAAAAGCAACTGACTAGAAACCTTAATTAAAGATGCAAGAATTCCTTTTACTGCAACATAGGCACAGGAAGAGTGATATATTCACGAGCTCCGTTCGCACTTAAGGGGAGGAGATTATACAAGGATTAGGATCATTAAAGGTCATTCTTAGAATTCTGTCTACTACAGACTTCCTACACCTTCTATTTCCCACAGTTAATTGTAATTCCTTGTTTTTTCTTATTATATTTAGCAGGGCCTATTTAGCATTATTATCTACTAGCTACTGTCCTACCATTTTAGGAGGATACTATCATTCTTCTGCCCATTTTTCAAATGAGAAAAACAGAGGCACATGGAGGTTGGGTACCCTGACCCAGATCATACAGCTGTCAAACAGGAGAAGCGGGTTTCAAACCTAGGCTCTGGAGTCCACACTCCCCACAATACACCGTTCTTTATGCACAGCTGCAGGCAGTCTTTATGACGGTCAATCTCGCCTGTTGTACTGCCTGTGCTTGCTCTGTATGCAGTGCCTAACTATTCATGGTATGAATCCATATCAAGTAAAACCTTATGTATCTTTCCAAACAATCTTATGAGCAACAATGGCTTGACTTGTGTTGTTAAGCCACTGTGGCTCTGCCCATGCCACCCATGTGTGCCAGGTGTGATTCCAGATGTTGGGAAAACAGTACTGAGCGATTTAAGCATGTTACCTCCCCTTGGAATCTGCCTGGACATCAAGACATACAAGTAAATATCAAAATGCAATAGGTATTATAATAAAATAGGTAGATACTATAATATTTAACATTAAGTTTTGTTATCACATGAATTAATAGAATATGTACTGAAAATATGATATCTATCTATTTTCCCATATTTGAGTGTTCCATATCAGATCATATAAAATAGTAATTTGGGAAATTACTTGAATAAAAGTAAAACCCTGAGAGCTGAAACATTAACTAATTGAGAAATTAAATTTCAAGTTCTTTTAGTATCCTATCCACTTTTTTACACTTTGAAATTAATCATATTCCCACAGGCAGGAAGCTAATACAAGTAAGATCAGCAATAGGGATTTATCCCAATTGCTACTATTTGTGAATATATTGCTTTCTCCAGGTGCAGTTTGAGTGGAAAAACTTCAAATCACATCAGCATCAAAACTGGTCTTCTAGATTAATGTTGTGTTTTATAACAAGCATTTCTAAAGCAGTCAGCCTTTGCCACTATAACACAGTGCATCTGGTAATGTGTGTTTATATGTGCTCATCCATGAAACTTAATTATCCTTCCTGTGGTTTTCAACCAAAGATAGTCTGTATGTAAATGTATGGCTCTGTGTGACATTCGTGGAAAATCTGCATAAAGAGTAAAGGAGAGAAGAACAAATGAAGTTAGCATTTATTAAACAACTATTATGTGCCAGCTACTTTTGATATATATCCCATTTAAATCTCACAGTAACTTCATGACATGTCTAGTATGATCCCTAGTTTGCAAATAAAAACCCTGAGGCCTGGTGAAATGAAGAAAACTGTTTAAGATCATGCAGTTCACACCTAGCTCTTTCATACCTAGCATTAACTGCCTGTGGACATCTAAAAAGAGTGCATTCACATCATTAGATTTTGGAATAAAAAATAACTCCCAGTTTGCTGGTTCCAAGGGATGTTTTAATTTTGTTCTATTTTTAATTTCTCACTTCATTGTGACACAAAGCACTGTGTGAGCACGAGTCTCTGGCTGGTACATCCAGTCCACAAAAGCAAATGTTCCCACAGTTTTTATTTCTGACATTAGCATAGGCTCCACCTCGTCTCCTTTGTTCTGATCAGATTCTGCTAACCTCTCGGCTGCCCCCCCACCATCTTCTGCTCTTTTCACTCTTGTTCTTACCCACTGAGAAAAATGGACAAAAATAAACAAATGATTCAAGTCTAGAGGGATTTTTTTCTGGGATTCAGCTAAGGGACAAATCTTATGTTCCCCCAAATTATAACTATATTGACCTAACTATGATCTAAATGGTCCAGTAATCATTAAAGAAACAGTTTCACAACCAAAATAAAATTTGAAAATAAGCAAGCTTATGTTTGAATTTCTCAGGTAATATGAAAATGGTACTTAGATCATAGCATAGCTTAATAACAGCTCTTTTCCATCCCTTTCCTATAGTAAGATAAATGCCTCTACAAATTATCTGAAAAATTCCCAATGAAACATTAGAACATGCATGCCTTATTTTCATAGCACTCCCTTTTCTTTTTACATGTGCATGAGAAATAAAAGAAGAAGATATTTTTTCTGACAATTTAACCCACAGAGGAGAAAGAAAAAATATAACTGCAAGCAAACAAGGACCCATTCATTAGATAGAAGACAGGAAAGGTGAGAAATATTCTCATATTAATAATTTTAAAAATTCAGTACTTTATGAGTCATTACTTACCCAGAAACCTGAACAAAGAATACACCAAACAATGAAACTCACCACAAAATATTTAACAGCTTTATTAATTTAGAACTCACATATATTACAATTCACCCCATTAGAGTATTTGGTTCAATGTTTGTTTGTTTGTTTTTGTATATTCACAGATGTTCAACCCTTACTACAATCTAATTTTCCACATTTTTCACATCTTTAGACAAAAACCCAGTAGGCAGAGCACAAAGGATTTTTAGGGCTGTGAAACCTCTCTGTTATGATAATATAATGGTTGTCAGACCCATATAGGTAGAACACTAAGAGTTAACGCTAATGCACACTATGGGCTTTGGGTGACAATAGTGTATGAAAATTCACCGCTTGTAACAAATGTACCATTCTGGTGAAGGATGTAGCATATGTGTGGGGAGGTAGGGAGTCTATGGGGAGTCTCTATATTTTATGCTCAGTTTCTCTGTGAAGCTGATAGTATTTTAAAAAATAAAGTCTATTTAGAAAGAAAAGAAACCCTATATCCATCAATAGAAAGCCCTGATCCTTCTATCCCCTTGGCGCTTGACAAAAGCGAATCTACTTTCTGTCTCTATAGATCTTGCCTTTTCCAGCAACTTCATACATGATTATCTTAACAAGATAATAATCACACCAATGTGAGTAATAGAAAATTATTTGCTATCAATGGGATCTACATTGGGTTGCCCTAGGATAATTCCAGCTTCTTAGATTGAAATTTTCAGTACTTCCTCCACAAAGCAAGCACGGAGAGAAAATAAAACCACACAGTACTGCCTTCACTGGCATAACTTTAACACAGAGAGTTCCACAATCTTCAAACTAAATGCAAGGACAGAAATTAACAGCAAGCTCTAGGAGGCATAACTGTGACCTCACTCCATAGCCTGTGTGGAAATAAGGTGGTGTCTGAAGAGATTGGATAGAAAGAGGATGGTGAGGCTCAGACCAAAATCCTATTCGGAATGCCAAGGCCCCGTATAACTGGCGACATTTAGATCTATAACAGTAGATCTAAACGCTGCCTACAACAAAGGCACTTGAAAGTGTTGAGAGGAGGATCATTTCATCCCCTTATGCTTCCTGAGCTTTTATTGTTACCAAGCAAACCAGGCCTCAGCCACTTGGTGACTTTTCACAGGTTTTTATTATCAAACAGGTTCCAATATCGGGGGTTGGGGGAAGCCAGGAGTACTCCTGCTCAGAGCCCTCCTCTCCCACAAAACCCAGAGTTCCCCTTGCTGTCCAAAAGGCTACAAGCCAAAACCATGCCCAGAAGTTTCCCATTTCTTTATTTGTCCTGAAGCCAGTCCCAAAAACAGACCTCCACCCTCCCTGGAATGTGCGCTCATGGGTCTCAGAGTTGCCATCCTCCTGCAGCAGCTCACCCCTTCAGGATCTGGGGTGCCCTGTCCTTGGCCTCCATGTAGTGATTCAGGAAAACATGTGCTGTGTTACAATGGGTCACGGTGGGGTCCAGGAAGGCACATGTCCTAAGGGAGTAGACTCTCTGTCTGTCCTTCAGGGAAGCAGAAGTACCTCCTCTCTCATTCCAGACCACATGGCCTCTCTCTTCCTCTTTTACTCCATACCTCAGGGTGAACCTCCTCGCTTACAGCCTGCCCTCACTTAAATGCTCGGCCCAGAACTTCGTGGTGCATGATCCAGCCCTTTCTATGATGTGTTAGTATGCACTCTTTTTACCAGCTCCCCCATATCTTTTACCTTCCTTTGGCTGCCATCTTTAGTCAGGGCAAAAGTTCCCAGCAATGCATGGACATCCAGGGTGGGCATCTGTGGCCTGCCTCTGCCCCAGGGACTTATCCCAGCTAAGTCATGAGTTCCTGAACACTTTCACAGTCTCGTACACAACTAGCCCTGGGTGACATCTTCAGTTCAGAAGGCAGGGCCATTAACTTGCCTTTATGCAATGCATCTTAAATGACGTATCATCTTCTCTTCCCTTCCCCCAATCAAGGATTGTGGGGGCTTTTCTCCTATTTTCAGGGGACCTTGCTCTGCACCCTTTTACATTATGAATGGACTAAAAACAAAATTTACATGAGATCAGATTAACAGGAGAAAACTTAATTTAATATGTACATATGTGAGATCATAGATGATGCATAAGATCATGATGTAATGCTCAGAGAAGTGTTAAAGCAGGCAGCTTCTTGTACTTTCTAGATAAAGAAACAATGAATTTGTGAAGAATGGCCAGGACCAAAAACAAAAAAAAAAAAAAAAAAGAAGAAGAAGTGCACGGGTTAGTAAGGAATCTAAGCAAGGTTTGGGCTTGAGTAGTAAATTAATAAAGAGTTAATAAGCTGTGTTTATGTAAGCTTTTCAGTTCTGGATTTCTGAACTCTTCCTCCCTTGAAGCAAGAGGAGACTTTCAGAGCTAAGTCTTCTTTTCTCCATTCAAGAAGGCAAGGGCAGGTCAATGCACCCTTCTTGTACCAGCTGCTTATCAAGTAACTCTAACTCAAAGTACTAATCAATATGCCATTGTGGGGTATTTTGGGGTGGTCTATCCTAGGCCCCAATAAAAGTATGCAGGATGTGGAAATGAACAAAGTGAGTAGGATTGGGGGGGGGCATCTTCTGCAGGTTTGGTGATAAAGCAGAGAAGAAAGTAAGGGGAGAATTTAAGAGTTTCACCAAAACAAAAGAGAATAACAAAATCCAAGACATGGAGGTCCATGTCCTCCAAAAAGAGCCCCCACTCCTGTGTGTCCCCCAAGACCTTCACTCCTGTACACATAATCTGTTCGTGTAGATCCAAGTACAAGCAGAAAAAATTCAGTCTACTTGCATGAAAAAGAACAAAAACCTCTAAAGCAAAAAGCAGAAAAGTAGAATCAAAGTAATTTAGTAGATTAAAAAGATCTCCACCTAACAAAGATAAACAAGGACAAAGCAGAAGAAAACTAAATTGTAAAACAGCACCCCAGCCTGGACTAAATATGCCTATACGAGCATTCGCAGACATTCAGTGAAACACCTAAATCAGAAATTCAAAAACTCAAACTGTAAATAGGTGAAAAAAAAAAAAAAGCCCAGAAAAACATAAAAAGATTTTGACCAAACTCAGAAAGGAATTGAAGGAAAAGACAAAATGATCATACAGAAACAATTACAAGTGCCCAGTTACATGGTATACTAGATTCAACTAAAAATGTGTAATTTAATAAAAGAAGTTGAAGAAAGGCCTGAAAACAACCAAATAAACCAAAATAGGATAAAAAGTGAAGTAAAAATGCTCAGATGAAAAAAAAAAAATGATGAGAAGCCAGGCACAGAAGGTCCAAACAGCATAATTTGACTATCCAGATTAAAAACTAGATAACAAACATTTTCAAAACAATCACAAGACAAACTTTCCAAACTCTGAAAAAGCAAACTGTGATTTCCCTCTTTATTTCTCTTTATTGCCATACTGCCCTGTTCAGTACATCAAGAATAAGGCTAAAGGAAAGTGGTCAGAGCAGACGCCTGGCCTCATTCTCAGTCTCAGTGGAAAAGCATTCAGGGTTTTGTTGGTGTCCTTAATTAGTTTGAGGTGCTCTGTTATTCCCTGTTTTATTGAGATTCTATCATAAATGGGCTTGAATATAATCAAATATGCCTTTTTACCATCTATTGACACATCATATATATTTCTCCTTTATCCTGTGAATATGGTGAATACATTGATTGATTTTCTGGTGTTAAACAGTCTTGCTATTCCTCAGTAATGACACTTAGTCATGACAGGTCATTTGGTAATTGGAAGTCTATATGTATGTGTATATATGTGTGTGTGCGCGCATGTATATTTATTTATTTTAAATAAGTATATATATTAAAGTATACCTATACATATATGTTTAATGGTGAACATATATAAACATTTAATATAAACATAATATAAACATTTATCTATATATGTTTAATAAATATTTTTACTTATGTTGTTTGAGAGTATCCTTTGTACCTATTTTTTGGTAGCTTTTTTCCTTATAATGCGGTTGTATAATTTTACTATCAGTATAATGCCAGCTTCACAAAATGTGCTGACAAATGTTCTCTGCTGTACTACTTTTTCAAGTATTTTGAGTTGGTTTGGGATTGTTTCGTTCTCAAACATTTGGTGGAATTTACCAGGAAAGCCATCTGGACCTAGGTAACCTGTGGAGATGTTTTAATTAGGAACTTAATATCCTTAACGTATAGACCTATTCAGTTTTCTAATTATTCTTCTGCCAGATTTTGTAGTTCGTATCATTTAAAACTTTAACTTATCACATCTGTTGGCATATATTCCCTGGGATTGTGCCCAATAAAATTTTTCTCTATCTGATTATCCATAGCAACACCGCCCTTGCTCACAGGTTCAGTAGGAGGGTAGTAAAACAGGGGGCACAGGGAACATAGTCTCTGTTATATTCCTCGTGGGCCAGCAGATGGATATAAAAGATTGGTAAGTTTTAAGTGTGTAGATGTTGTATGTATGTATGTGTACATATAAAACTTTGATTCTGAATATAATTTCATGTTGACAGCCTGTTGCAGTTTAGGTTCCCCTGAAAGCATTAGCACAAGGAACGGGAGTTGGGCAAAAAATGTGATGACCTGTGATTCAACCCTAATCAATTCCTCAGCCGAGCTTTTTGGGAGTTCTAGAGTTGAGTGGCCCTTAAAGGTTCCTGACCTAGGGACAGTGGGCCCAATCTCCACATCCCCACATCGATCAGCCATCAGATGCAGGTTGCCTCTGGAAGAAGATGTCACCTTGAGTGATACAACTTTCTCCTTTCAAGGCCATCATCTCAAAGAGCTGGCAGCTAAGGACTGAATTCCAGCATCATTCTCAGCAGCTGTGAGAGTTAGTGCTTCTTTCCTGAAAGGGGGTCTGGGCAGAGCATCCCAGTATCCAGCACACAGCCATCATCTTCAATTGCTACCATTGATGGATAAATTGAATTCACTCCAAAAACTATACTGTCACCAGACCAGGTTGGGAGCCCAGCTAAGTCCTGCCATGGCACAGTTTGTGATGACCAGGTTCTTGACAAGGTTCTTGACTCTTACAGGAAAGAATTCAGAAAGGAATCTGGGTGAAAGTAAAGTAATTGAAGCTCAGGATAGTGAGACAAAGGAAGGACTCTTGGAGACGGGATCAGAAGGTAGGCCCTGGATGAGCTGCCCCTGCTCACTGCTCCCCTGGTTGCAACTCTTGCTGGAATCCTTAGAGCTTAGGATAGTGGAAGCAAAGATACATACCTGAGAAACGGGTACAGGTGTGCTCACATAAGAGCATGCACTGACATTCTTTGTCCTGAGAGTTTTCATCTATTTTTCTATAGGCAGGGTTTTTAGGGGAGATCCCAAGGAAGGATCTCAACAGAATATTAATTCAGTTTGCAAGAAAGGGGTGGAGACTTATTGAAAGAACTCGTTTGGACATCTTGTGACCTTTTATGTGATCTTCAGCCTCCAATCCTGGAAGGTGCATGTTGTTCAGTATACAATGGGTGTTTAGTATATAATGGGGTGTATAATGGAGTTTGGAGTCATTCTCTGATCAGTTTCACCTCCATCTTGGATTAGTGCAGTTCTAACAAGTTTCTGTTATCCACCTCCTGGACTAAGGTGATTTAAATCATCAGTTCTTAGGCAACTTTGGTTAGGAAGGGTACGGTGTTGTAATTTAGTAGCTGCCCTTTGGTTCCTCAGCCTTTATGGCTGCTTGTTTAGCCATTTCTTTCAGTTTCCTCAGTTCACTTGCCAGGGAATTTTCCCTAGTTCCTCACTAGCCTGCCTCAGCTCCACCTTATGTTCCACACCCCTTCCAGTGTGTCTGCTTATTAACATGATCATATATGAAAAAGATTCATTGACCAACTGTGGAAGGAAAGGGGTCACATGTGAGACCTGACAAGCCTCCTCTGTGGTAGCAGAGACCTAGAATAACCACGTAATCACATAGGATGGTCTGAAATTAAAACTTCCTAACTAAAAGCAGTTCATGGCAGGTAGTCATGTGGTGGGCCAGTATTTTCCCTAACAAAGGTCAATCTTTAACTGGACTGAGCCTGTCTGTGGTCTTTCTGCCTTTACAATGACAGACCTTGGAGTGTCCAATTTCCTTTTTCCAGACCCCCTCAAAGCATGGGCACCACTCCAGGGGGAGGCACGAATCCCCTCATTGTTATCGTTAGCAAGTTCATTGTCGACTGTTCACTCTCCTATCCTGTACCCACCTTTATAAAATGTCTACCATTTTACTTTCCATCCAGTCCCAGTTTTCCTATTTTGCTTTCTCCTACCTCCCTAATCGATCACCGGTGGATTTCATGTAAACCACGTGTGCTTTCTCTTTTGATTGTAAATCTATTAAAAAAGGTGCTAAGCTGACATTCTCTGCAGCATTTCTCAATCCGTTGATATTTTTCTTCCTGGCAATGGTCATCAGTTCGGCTCAACAAACTCACAAAAAATGTTCTACAAGTTTGAATATTTCTTCAAACTCAGTCAGCTGAAATTGTAAAGAAGATGCACAGCCAAAAGATATTAATACTATGCAAGCCAGGCAGCCTGCTCCCCAGATAAAAGTATAATTGTAGGATGTTGGCCAGCTAGTATGTTTTAGTATGCTGTCTAATTTAGGCAGTATATCAAGAATCCTTGTTGAGTAACAAAGTAATATCTCTCCGTGAAACTTGTTAGAGCTTGCTAAATATTATGTTTTGAGGCTAGTAAAATGATTTGGTATAAATCACTAAAGAACAGTTTTAATAAATGATGTATTATTTATTCCTTTAACATCATTTGCTCTCCTACTCCCCAGCGCTAATTATTCTAGCATGCTCTTTTCTTTCACAATAAGGAAGAAAATTTCTGAGGCCAATATCATAATCAACAGGTGTAGTCAAATAAGAATTGCATGCCCCATTCTGATGGATTTCTTCCTCTGTTGAGAAACAGAGAAGAAGAAAGGCTGAAAATAGCTTATTCCCAGGTACAATTATAATCATTATGCTCCACTAAGTGTCCTCAAGCATTTAAATAAAATAATGTCATTTCAGCATAAAGAATAAAGTTCCACTCATTTGTTTTCATTCTCAATGTGTTAACAATGTGTCTCTTCCTGAGGAAAGGAGGGAGAGAATTAACATGCACTGCATCTTAATTGTATGGCAGAGGCTTTCATGTAAGTGGTCTCTCATGGACTTTGTTTTCTATTCTAATTCCAGAGTCTGTGGGAAGAAAAATGGGATAATGTCACTGGTCTCTGTGTCCTACATTAATGCCTACAATAAAACCTAAAGGCACTTTGCCATAGAACAGTTTGATTTTGTCTAATTTCACCACGACTTTAATGGTGTCAGCTGAGACTTATGACAGGGCAAGTTTAGCTAGACCTGTAGATAGTTTTTGCAGAGACCAGAGATATGAAGAGATAATAGTCTGTTTAAAGATAACTGCCTATATATATAATTAGATAAGCATCTGAACAGTAGTACAAACAGACCCTTTACTGGTAGGAAAAAGTAGGAAAACATGTGCTTGCTAATAGAAAGAAGAAGAGTCACAAGTTTTTCCATCTGTTTGGAGCGGTGGAGAAGGAGGTGGAATAATTTCCTCGAGTGCATCTTTTGGCATAGAGTTCATTAGCCTGAACTCCCCATTCACTTCCTCACTCCTGCCTGGGGAGGAGGAAAGACTTACACAATGGATAAATTTGTACACAATAAGTCAGGCATTTTCAGCTGAGCTCCTCCCTTCTTCCTCTTGGTCACTCTAACACCTGTAGCAAGAGGTCCACAGTCTCGTGCTATCAGTAACCACGTGACAAGTTCTGACTCTGAGATGTAATAATAGGACCCTTACCTGCTCGTGTGTGTAAGTGAAGTACACATACATGTAAGGTTCTGGCAGCTTTGTCCACAGGTGAATGAGTGTTGCCTTGTTTTCATAAACACTGGGACCTAAGCACAGCGCTGGCCTTGGTAAGGATCTTCCCTCAGTTAAAACCCCCACTGGGATTTAACTCCCAGCTTCCCAGCCCCACTGGGAGGCTCTCAGCAAGTTGCAGGAAGCTCCAGCTCCCTGTAAAAAGCAGGCACAACTTTTCCAAAGTAATGGCCCAGACAACGTTCCATTGTTAAATGTCTTAGAGGTCTTGTAAAAGTTGTTGGACAGAATCATCGCTGCTTTAGGGCCAAAGAGAGCTGAGTATTGCAGAGAGCAGTCATGAGGTTCTGGCTTTACCTTGCTAGCACCAGGCCTGGGAAGTCTTCCCAAATTATCCTTTTTTGGTTGTTTTCAATTATCATCAAGGTCCCAAAAGGGAAACATTGAGATTAGCCTTGGATTTATAAGGCTTGTGTACAAATTCATTTTGATTCTAGACTGGGTGATTGTAATTAAAATGACAAACATCCTCAGGGGTACAATTTGGGGTGACCCAAATATGACTAAAGAAAAAGGCACAGCAGCAATAATAGTGGCCCTGGAACTAATGCTCGCTTACAAAAGAAAGATGCTACAGCGCTTGACAGAGCCCACACTCAGCCCTGGGAGCGGGAGAAACCAAGGTTTTGAATGTGCCATTAAGAGGCTGTACCCACCGTACTAGACCCTTATGTTTGGGGCTGCCAACAAGGCCAATTTCTCACCTTGTGTAAGGACAGCAACGGCTCTGACGTTACTTCTGAGAAAGCGGTATTGGCAGGATAATCAATCTTCCCCACCCCCAGATACGCAAATGGTAGTGTCTAAATTAGCCTCTCCCTGGAATATTTACCTCAGTGGAGTTTAGATTTACAGGTAGTGGATTGCAGACAACTGGTTTAGACTGACTAGCATTCGTCTACCCCTCTTTCCAAGAACACTGGGTCTCTGCCGTGGCCTTGGTAACACCGACTTCTGGCAACATAATTCTGCATGGGATAATGCCTCTGAGGACTAGAGATTGGCTTGCTTTCTAAGTTTGGTGAGCATGAAGCCAATGCTGTAATAACCTCTTGGTTTTTTTTGTTAATCCTTTGGATTATTTAAAGTGTGGTGTATCAGAGACTTGACATGAAAAATTCTGAAAGACTGAACGAAGGTGAGATAGGAAAGTTAGAATAGGGACCAAAAGCCTCAAGCTCTACTCCTCCCCTCTGAATCTTGGCTGGAACATCACACACAGATATGACCTTCACCGATCACTGTTTCCCAGCTTCCCCTACCCTGTTTCCTGTAACTGGGGAGATCAAAAAGAAATCGCTATCTGGAGAGGGCATGCAAGGATAGGGTGCCGTTCCACACAGCAGTGGGGAATGTAGCCCACCCCCTAACTTGGAAAGTCCAATGGGGAGCAAGTTGGCACACAGGACCAGGCCTATGGATAGGTTCTCCCATGGGGAATCAGGCCTGCATTGTACCTAGGCTGCTATGAGGCTTGCTTTTGCTAAAGCTCCCTCACCCTGAATTGAGGCAGCACATGCTTACTGCATATCTCTAAAATAACTTCCTAAAATCTGTGCTAAACCTCCCAAGTATGGAGTGTAACCAGTTCAACCACTTTTCCCCTTGCATCTGCAATATCCTTCTCTTTGAAGTAATTAGCAACATTCTTTCCTTTGTTTTCTGTAAAAGGCAGTCACCTACAGCGAACCTGTGCATGGTAAATGAGGACCATCCTCAATGTAATGGACCCAGAAAATCAGTAAAAGTCCGTCCAGGGAGGGGTCAGGGCTCTCTCTCACTCAGAGAGTGGCCATCCCATCCCTTTTTCTCATAGGACTCCTGCAGTCTGTGTGAATTTGTTCGTCACAGCCACAACACACGGACCCCATGGCCTGGGGTCTGCATCAACAAGGATGAGCTGTACCCAGTGTCAGAGGGAGAAGGCCACCCTATCCCCTCCTTGCCCACATTTAATAAACACCGTCCACCCAGACCCCTTCAGCATATCTCAATCTCTGAGGTCATTCCTGCCCCCGACTTCTCAAGTGTGCACTATCACTTTAATAAACTTATTGCGCTTTGCTAAATCTTTCTGGCATGCTCTTGAATTCCTTCTTGCTTTGTGACAAGGACCTGGATTGGGTTGAGACCTCCCCTGGCCTCCCCCAGTGCTGCCCAGCAACAAGTGAACCAGACCTATTCCTCTGAGTGTGTCTCAGAGGGCAGCTACTGAAAGACCAACTCTACCCAGATATCCCTCTGTTGAGACTGAGCTGAATGATAAATTTGGGCAGCTAGTTTGAGTCTTAATTACAACTTAGACATTTTTAAACTTCAAACACTTAATTCCACAGGGGAAAATAATGTGATATCAGACTTTAATTCATTTGGACTTTTATATATTTGGACTTTAACTTGAAAGAAGATTTAATCTTTGAACTTCAGTTTTGCACTGGGACTTCAATAATAGTGGGGATCTTTGTGTTCAGATTTGGGGTATTTTTATAGTGCTGGTGTCTCCTTATTAGAGAAACTTTATGGTTTCTATCTTTTTGTTGTCATTAAATGTCACTGAAGAACCTCTGATGTGCTGTGGGAACATGCAGCTGGACATAATTTGGAAAAGGAAATAGAATAGAGAATGAATTTTCAACTTTGGAAAGAAACTGGCCTTGAAGTTGACCAACTGAAACCCATCTCAGAAGAAAAAAACCCATTCTGAAGAAAAATTTTATTGCGGTCCAGGGGTCCCAGGAGAATCCAAAAGGCAGGCAGGAATAATTTGGAAAACAATGTCATGAAGCTAAGAGTGAAACTGTCCTAATAGCTTGTAAGTCTTCTCCTCAGAGGGCTAGGCCTGGTGATATTATTTCAATGTATTATATTAAGAGAAAAATTAATCTGGGGAATTTGGGGATAAATGATTATTCCCTGCTCTGGATGTTTCCTACCATGTGAATAGAAAATTGTTAGAGTTATCCTACAGTTGCTTTCTCACTTCCACTAACCCCACCCCAAGGGAAACTAGCTAATTTGTCTGATAGGCAAACTGGAGTAGCTAAACTTAGTGTGTTCATCTCCTCTCTGAAACTCGAACTGGAAGAGTTAGCTACTTGCAGGAAGCAAGCTTTCGCCTTAGTTTTTCTAGAGTCTAGACTAATTAAGAGGCTCTACCCTTGCTAAGGAGTGGGAGAGGAGAGAAGGAAAGAAAGGGAGAAGGAAGTGAGGGGACGGAGAGCCAGGAGGAGTGGGGGTGGGAGATGTGTTCCGGTCCTACGTAGGAAAATCCGCCTAATTCTGGGATGTGCTATTAGCAAGTAAATGAGTTCCAACTTAACTCAATATAAATATTTTGATTTTTGCCCTCTATCTTCCACTTCTTTATTTATTTCTTAATTTGCTCAGAACTGGGTTCAGGGAAAGGGGTAGGATATTCTTTAATTGACCCTCTTGAATACTGCCAGAAGGATCAGAACTAGCCTTTATAATCTGCTAATAACATGATCCAGTCATGTCTCAGAAACCTACTTTGCTCATCTGAAAAGTTAAAATTATATAATCTATTTCACGGCATGTGTAGCAAATATTAAACAAAACATAGAGAATTATTAGCTGTGACATAATTGTAGATCTGTGGACAAATGTGCTTGCTAATGCATCACCACAAAAACGAAACCACAGATTAATCCAGTCTCAAGCAGAGTTGGTCATTTTCAGCTGATCATCCCCATAGAGGATGAAAGAGGCTCAGAATTGACTCTGTAGCCAAGCTGGTTGAGTAGAGTGAAGAGAAAAAGGGGTCAGCCCTGCACATCCATCTTCTTGTAAGCTCACGAGCCAAGGAAGAGAATCGTTCCCCTCTGCAGGAGTGAGTGAAGGTCATGAGCAGCACAAGGGGCCAACGTGCTGCTCTAATGGAATTCTTTCCTACGGAAACAGGAGTGGAGGTTCAATACCACCTTCAGTGATATATAGACACTGCATGTACATATTAAATAAAAGACAATTCTTTCTAGAGACTACTCTGTACAAATGTTTGAAACATTTGTCTGAGAAAGATTCAGACTTATATGCATCCTGTGGAACTTCCCTGGCTGTCATATGAATAGATTAGAACTTTTCAAATACACTAAATAAAAAGAAATATAGGGTAGGGCAAAAATAGGTTTACAGTTGTATGGAAAATAATATAATAATTAAGAAATAATAGTATAAGAATAAACTTTGTGCTTAAAATACTCATAACTGTAAACCTACTTTTACCCCACCCTATATAATGTCAGCATGGATTTCCTTTAAATTCTTATATTTTTTTCATAAAAGACTGATGTATTACTTCATGTCTAATCTACTTACAGAGAAGGATATTTAAATATAATGAAGTAGGTCTTAGTAAAATTGTTGACATAGTAAACAAGATTTTTATTTAAATAATCTCCTTCCTATCCCTGCCAGCAAATATCATTTCTAGGCAAGATCGATCATTTGTTCGTTGCAATTTGTATTTTTAAACAAATAATTTGTGGAAGAAGATAGAATATAGCAGAACCAAACTGCCCCGAATTGTAGTAAGGTTGGACAGGATTAGATTCCAGGGAGACCATATCATCATATGGGAAAGAGATGAGAAAAACGAAGCCACAGGGTTACATGATCTGCCTAAGGTCACTCCCCTTATTAGTAAAGACATGGAGAAGGAATCCTGCTTTGCTGACCTCAACAACATTCTTCCCTCTATTCTGCCTGATAATTTGCTCAGTTCTGAAGCAATGTTTTCCTTTGTTCCTTTCTTGTTTTATTTTGCTTTTCTGCCTAGAGTCTTCATCTTAGCTTAGTTGTGTGATAAAAATTAGCAAAGAAAAAAACTGTATGATTGAAGAGCCTTTTTCCTGAAAATAAAAATTCAATTTTCCTCACTCCCTGTAGAAAATCTGGTTAGCAATTTGTATAGCTAGATTCAGCTGCTCTCATTCACCAATGGGGGGGGGGCACAATATGGGGAAAAATGATACTGCCTGAGAACTAAGAGACCCAAGGATTAGCATTGAATAGTGCAGAGGCATTTAAAAAAAAAAACTTTACATAATGAAAAATGTTCAAACATGTACGAACGGAGATTAATATAAAGAATATTCACAGGACCATCACTTAGTTTCCAACCATTACCGGCAAACACAAGGCCAGTCTTATTTCATCGATGCCCCTGCCCGAGGTTGCTTTGAATCAGATCTTAGCTATCAAGGCAATTTAGTGCAGCTCTCTGAAAAACAAGGGTTCTTCTTTTTTTAAAAACACAATCACAATATTATTATCAGAGTTATGATATTAATTGTTTAAATCATCAAATTTTGTATTGTCTCATAGATTTTAATGCTGTGTTTAATCAGGATCAAAATAAGATCTATTGTATAAAGGACACATGGGCAAAGCCAAAGCGGGGTAAGATCAAGTGAGGGTGGGAGATGAGGATGGTTGGTGTTCGGGGGAGTGGTGGGGGGAAATGGAGACAACTGTACTTTATCAGCAATAAAAAAAAGTGGGAAAATTTTTTTCAAAAGTCACTTCAGAGCAAAGAAAAAAAATCTATTGCAATTGGTTCTCTCTCTTCTAAACCACTGGTCCTACCCTCCCCCCCTTGTTCCCCTGAAATACGTTTCTTTGAAAGATCAGCTCATTTGTCCTGTAACATTTATTATAATCTGGAATTTGCAGATTGTATCCCATAATTAATAAGTGCAGCTCATCACACAGCAAGAAGAAGCTTGCACAGAGTATGAGCACATCGACAAGGTCACAACACACATACCCTGGAAGTTATCACAGTGGCAGAAGGAGGGGCAGAATCACCGCACAGGCTGGTGAGCATGATGGATGCTAGCCGGGATTGGCTGTCAGTTTAGGCACTTCCGCTGCACATGGAATTTGGGGCCTGGACCTTTAACCACAGGATGTGCCGAGACCCCCCCACTTTTTCCCTGCTCCTCACTTATCTGGTTGGGGAACCGGAGTGCTCAAGGACTGGCAGGTACCAGGCCCCAGTCACCCCATTTTCCCTTACTGTGCCCCCTCACATGCCAGGTCACACACTGGCTCACAGAGGCCAAGTCCCATGGCATGCCAGGCAGTGCTCTGCTCACTGGTGGCGCCCGCAGGACGCTGCAGCTCCATGCCGCATGGGTCCAAGACTGTGACCCTTCTCTCCCTCTGAGATCAGTGCACCGAGGTGTGGTCCACAGTGCTCATTGGCGGTGGGACCGTGAGCAGCCTCGCGCCGGTGGCCTGGTGATGGGGCCCCCCTTGCAAAACCAGGGGAATGGTCTGGCAGCAGACCAGGGCCCCCTGCAGAGGAAAGAAGCTGCAGGGATGCAATGGTGATGCCAGCCCCACAGGTCCATACTCTAGGGAGAGAGAACCTGATGCCAGAGACCCATTCAAGGAACAGTCTTGGGCCCAGAAGGACAGACAGGACTGGAGCTGGGCTTCTGGACTCTGGCTCTGGTTCTGGGGGGTTGCTGGATTCTTTCTGTGTTTTGCAGAAGAGATTGGCCTGGGGCTGGGGAGTCTCCAGCTTCCTCAAATGGGGCAACGTTTTAATAAAAACCCTTTTCATCCCCCATTAACGTTGATGTTTTACCTGTGTTCAGCAGCAGGCGGCCAAATCCCATTTGGTTCAGTAACACACCTAGATGCGTCCACTCCACATGGCCTAAGCAGGGGTGTCCAACCTTTTGGCATCTCTGGGCCACACTGGAAGAAGAAAAGTTGTCTTGATCCACACATTAAATACACAAACACTAACGAAAACTGATAAGCCAAAAAAGAAAAGGTTTTAAGTAAATTGATGATTTTGTGTTGGACCTCATTCATAGACACCCTGGGCCACATGGGTCAGATACCCTGCTAGAGCTTCCCTAGCACAGCAGCTGGTTTCTAAAATTGAGAGCTGTATCAAGCCTATGACTTAGCCTCGGAAGTCAGAGAGCATCGTCACAGGCCCATCAGAACGAGGGGAGGCAGTATGGACCCCACATCTCAATGGAAGGAATGTCCCTTTCATATAGTAAAAAGACCACGCGGGGTGGTAGCTGTTGTTGCCACCATCTTGGAAAATACAATTTGCTACACTTTACCCTTTTTGCTGTTACTAATTGTTACAGCATCCACCAAAGTTAATCCAAACATTTATTACTGTTATTATCATGGTGAATTTATGGAAGTGAATACATTTGATGTATTCTAATTCATTGCAGTTTTGTTTTCATCCATATATAAATTCATTCATCTTTAGCAACTGAGAACTTCTTTAAATGGACTCCCTAGCTCTTTTCCCTAGTTCTTTTGATACAATTCCACTAGTTTTTTAGTCTTTTCGTTTTCAGGTATGGAATGATATTCCAGGCTTACCTCCAGCATTTCTCAACCCAGAATTAAAACCGGCCATTTATCAAAGACTTCTGGTTATCGTAGGTTCAGAACTATAGAGCTTTTATTAACCTCTTTCATCTTCTATCTCAGTCTCCTTCCTCCTTTAGCCAAAAATCCTAATTCCCAATAATACCAACATAATTATGTGTATGTTTTATTATGCATCAATCTCAGAAAAAACTACCAAGAATAAAATTACTGAAAATCATTTTAATGCACAAATTTCTTGTATTCAAAGTTTTGCTTGAGGGTTAGGTCTCATAATGGATGTACACTCAAATTCTCATGTTTCAAAGTCACTTGAATGACTTGACTCCCCTCTGTGTGATTATGTCACTGCCTCCATTCAGGTTCAGGGTCATGAACTTCCTCCTTTTAGGGATTGCATTTTTAAAGCTTAATTCAATTAGTTGTATAAAACATTCACATAGTACCATAATAAAATCTGCAAAAGAAGTTATATTGAGGAAAAACTAACTTTTATTCCTATTCCTTCTATTGATAAATTTTGAAATGTACATGTATTTTTGTCATATCCTCCTCTTTCTAAAATAGACACAAACAATACACACTTTCTCCTTTTTTTCTCACTTAATGAATTCAGAGATCATTACACAGCAATATATAAAAATAATCCTTTTTGCCCTGCCTGAGTTTCTCAGTTGATTGGAGTATCATCCCCTACACCGAAAAGCTGCATGTTTGGTCCCCAGTGGGGCACGTACAATAGGCAACTGATTAATGTTTCTCTCTCTCTAAATTCAATAAACATATCCTCACATGAATATTAATATATAATACATTAATATATTAATCCTCATATATACATATATGTATATTCTTCCTCTTTTCCCCACCTGCATACCCCTTTGTTTGACAGCACTATTGTCTATCCACTGGAACTCCACAGAGGACATTTGGGTTGTTTCTAGTCTTTTGCAGTTACAAATAGAAGTGCAGTGAATAGTTTATTAATTACCTTATTAATTATGGGGTGGTTGGGGGATTTTTTGCATTTTTGTCAGTATTTTCAAGGATAGATCTCTAAAAATGAAAGCTTGCATTCATATGTAATTTTTCTGGATAGTGCCAGATTCCCTACCGTACGTGATAAAAATTGTGCTTACCTGCCAGCAACATGTGAGGCTGGTACTTCCCACCCCTTACCAACACACTACATTGTCCAACTTCTGCGTGCCTGCTAATCTGATGGGTCTTGTTTAAGTTGCCCTGTGCTTCAAAAACTCACCTTTAAATATCGAACATGAAAATAAATTACCATCTTAACTAAGGGAATTCAATATTGTGCGTTTAAAAAAAAAAAGAAAGAAAGAATTTTCTTCCTCTTCCTATGACCATTCCACGGAAGCTATTTCTTGTGTTTCATTGCACACTATCTACTTATAAACCTGCCTATGGTCTTCTGCAGTTAACAGAACAGGAAAATAAAATCATAGTTGGTGTCTGGGATGCATTTAGCTAGAATGCATCCTCCTATACATACCTTGTCAGACATCTCCAAGTTTGAGATATTACTTAGTAAAACTAGGTTGGCCCTGGGCTGGTGGCTAAATCAGCTGATTGTCATCCAGTCTCAGGGGGTGTGACCTCCCCCACCCCCACCCCCAGCCTGGTACCCTCCCAGTCCTTGTGCTGCAGCCACTCGGAAGGACCTAATACCTTGTGCCTGCCGGCCTCACAACCTTATCCTGACAAGTTAATTTTCTCCCATTTCACTACTTAACCTTCCCATAACCCCAATCTGCGCTAGGTTAGATGATCAGAACTTTGAGGACTCCAGGGCGTTACAGCTTCTCTCCCCACTTTGTCTTCCGATTTTGGTGAATGAAGTGAGAGGAAAGAACTAGGAGGTGGAGGAAACAACTGTTTTCATTGCTTGTATTTTTAGTTGCTTAGAGAGGCGTGTACCTTTTGCACAGTGATATCAGAGTCCTGAGTTGAACTATAATTTTCTATTTGTAATTAACCTTAAAGTAGAAAAATAAAGTGTATTCCTTCCTATTCTTTACCCTTGTTTTCCCCTCAGTATTGATTATCCACCCTTTTTCCACTCTTCTGTTCCCAATTAAATTCAGGTGAGAATCTTCGTTTTTATTTTCTGGGTTTTTTTTTTTTTTAATCTATTGAAGAGTATACTAGCTGAATGAGGGCAAAGCTTAGTCATGTCTTTGTTTAACTGTGTGTTTAAAACCATAGAGGGTATTTGTTCAGGTATAAGCTATTTCAGGTTCCTCTTTTAAAATAGGGATCACCTTTAAAAATACCTCCAGGAGATATAATAAGAAATTGGAATTGGGCATGGAAAGTGCATTAGCAAGTTTACAACCCACTCATAACTTTTATTGGATTCTAGACTTAGAATTGAATGCTAGTTGAGCTGGGATTGCAATCTCTTTATATCACATGGTTTGCAGCTTTCTGCTTCAATTATACCAATTCTAAGAGAATCCAAATACAGAGATAGAAAGTAAAGTATCCCACGTTTCTTTTTTTGTTCTTCACAGAATTTTGTTTTTATGGGAAAGAGTTGGCTAAAGTCTTGCAAACTTGCCTTCTTGTGAATCCTTTTAAATGATAAAAAAATCTACTCTGTTCTAAAATTCTCAACTCAAACAGACAAAAACATGTAATCTTCCCTAGGGTCTCATTGTCACACATCACTCAACTAGTAACTCTCAAAAACACCATCGCTGTGTTAAAATGAAACTGAAACTTCAACATGTATGCCTTTGAATAATCGGCATAAAATACAGAGTTGGGTTTTACCGTTGGTTTACTAGGATTTGAAAAAAATATTTACAGCCTGACCGAGGGAGTATAAGCTTTATTTAGCCAGATAAAAGTCATGGAGAGCAGCAGCATCCAGGTGTAGGATGTGCGCCTTACAGCTTCTTGCTTTACCAAATTCAGGATGAATCTTTTATCTGTTCAAATCCCTTCCCTCATGTGTTCAGATGAAAGATATAGTGTGGATTAAACAGGTCACTTAGTTTGTAAGTTATTTATTTTCCCACACATCTGAAAACACTTGTGAATTGTACCTCATTTCACAATAAACTACCTATTTCTACCCCTTCTCTGCCCTGGAAAATACATATATGCACACAGGCAAAACATCATTAAGGCTCGAAGCAGTCTTTGCAGTGAGTTGCAAGGTAAGCATTTTATGCTGCAACAGGGTGAGGGAAGCAAAAGAAAAAAAGTCACTTTGGTTTCTGAAGAAATAGAATATTTTCACAAAGATTAAAAAAACAATGAAAATTGGGAACACTCAAGCTCTTGAACTGAGGTTATATCAGCCCATGATTTTGAGGATTTGCCCAACAAACACTTCAGCAAATGCTAAAATCTACCTACCATTCCATCAGTTACGACAAGTTAAAGAACTTGAGCAACGGCGCCTGGAAATTCATCTTCCCCAAACGCTGACAATCTCAACTTGACATCATTACCACATGAGTAGCTGAAAATGTGAAAACAATATTTTTCAGGAAATCTGTATCTCAAAAACCTTCACATTTTTCCTATCTACTTTTCTGTATCTTAAAGTTAGCAAACATTTAGAATAAATTTATGCTTTAAATTTTTAAAATGTGTTTTTAAAGGAGAGAAGTTCTGTTACAATAACTCTGGTAGAAATTAACTGAACACGTATTATACTTCGATAAATTTCATTTTGTGTGTATTTTATATCAGTTTTCATGGAGGGACAATGAATGACTGCAGTACTTGCGTATTTGCTTGGTTTGGTGATGGCATGGCAGCCTCCCTTTTATTTTGTGTTATGACGACAGCGATTATACTTCTCACCCCACTCCCTCCCCCCATGGGGTATTCTCCGTGCCCCCACTTTGCTCTACCAGGACGCACATACCCATGCACACTTCCTCACTGGCTTCCATTTAACTTTTGCTACTGTTGCTGTTTGATGGCTTAGGGGCAGGTTTTCTTCTCTGTCATACACTCCCGCTCTGACTTTGGTATGCATTCATTTATGAAAATCAGTAGAAGCCACTCTGATTTCCTTACTAATAGGTTTTTTGTGTGTGGTGGTTTTTGTTTGCTTGCTTGTTTGTTTTAGGCTTTTTAAGCTTGTGATTCAAAAGAAAAATACATTATAGCAATATTCTTTCTATGAGAGGATTAAAAAATGTAATACCTCAGGAGGAGGACGTGAGGTGTTTAGAGCAGGACTTGTGTGGAGAACTCTCAGCTGATGGCATAAAAATAAAAGTGATTTACTGAAAGTACTTTCACTCAAACACGTATATTCAAATGTAAATTCCTCTAATAAATATTCATACGATTTAATTTAATATTATTTCAATGCTTTTTCTATGGTCTCTTAGAACATAGGTTAATGAAGTTCTTAAGTATGAATTCTTTCATCCAATCTGAATAATAATAATCATACTTTTGAGAGATCCAATGTGTTATGCAAAGTGCTCATTTTTTCATGTGCATTATCTCAGTCAATTTTATCCACTGCTTTTTATCTTTCTCTTTCCCTCCCTCCCTCCTAAAATCACAATATGGGTTTATTCTCCAGGAGAAATATTACTCTCTGTACAGGTCAGGGCAAACTTGGCGGATTTTCAGTTCATAAAAAGACCTCAGCACTTAGACTCAAAGATGACTTAAAGCCTAGTAGGCCCCAGGGCACTGGGGGGAAGAAGGTGGAGGATGGGAGGAGAGGTAGTGATGCCTGAAGCAACAACATAAGGATCATCTTAGCCCAAAAAGTCATTACTGTAACTTTTATTTGGAGCGACTAATCTTGTTATTTTTTATTCCAAATTCTTAATTGATAACATAATCTGTTTTTAGAGTGTTGATCTTTTGCTTTATATAATAACCATGTAATATTGCCTTTGTAAATTGTTATTTTCATTATACTGGATGCTAAGGACTTTTTTCACATGCAAATTTATGTTAAATACTGTCTATACTTTTGATGTTGGTAACTAACTTTCCATTCACTTCTCTGCAGGACATTACTCTTTCTCAAATGTTCAAGATTTTTTTCATGACAAATTTCTTTAATCTGTCTAACTATGCTTCTTGATTATCTAGCAGATTATAAAAGGCAATTCTCTAACCTCAGAGGGTAAGTAAATTATTAATTTATATTAATAACAGTTTTTATTTTAAAATTACTGATAAAACTGATCTTAAATGTTAAAATTTGACTCACTATTATGTTTCTATACCCATAGAGTTAGAAGGTCTAATTATGGAAATATCTGCCATGGAAAGTGTTGAAATCATCTAGTCTTCATAATCACATCTAACATTATTACATGTGAAGGAGAAAAATGTCTTTTTTTTCACCTCACAGTCTCTGCTTTTAATATAATCCTAAGGATAGAATTCAACAGAGTATCTGTTATAGATGACAATTTCTGTAATGAATCATTTTGTCCCTCTTTTGTTATAAAAAAAGTCATGTTGATTTGCAGAGGAGATTATTTTATATTCATTATATCATTAAGCATGTTTGAAAAATGAGACTATTAATGTTTCTAAGTGCTTCCAAAATTCAGTGGAATAACCATCATGTTCAGTACATTTTCTACTAGACATAATACAAGCCCCTAAATAGTGTACTTCACCCTAAAATGGGGCAGTCTAAATCCAATGAACAATAAACTAATGACAAAATAGAACCACAGGCAGGGAAACATGGAACAGACTGAAAGTGACCAGAGGGGAGGGGGAAGAGGATAATGGTGGAAAGAAGGGGACAGACCCGTCAAAAAACATGTATGAATGACCCACGGACATGGACAACAGTGTAGGAATTGACTATGGGAGCAGGGGGTGGGATGGGCAGAGGAGGGCAAAGGGGGACAAATTGGGACAATTGTAATAGAATAAAAATAAAAAATGATTTAAAAATAAATGAATAAAGAGCTACTAAGAAACTAACTAACTAAATATAACAAAAAATAAAATGGGAAGTCTACATGAGAACATTGTATGCCAAGGCAGGCAAGCATGATTTATACTGCTCAAGAAAGAACTTATTTGGTTTGATTAAGTTGAAACCTCATTTGTACAATTTAATCAAATATTGTTTTAAAGGATTAATTTTTCACAAGTCAGCAGTTGTATCACTAAGCTGGCCCTCAAATGCTTAGCTTATTGACTTTTCAATAATGATCCAACTAACCAGTCCTTATTTTTCTTTGCCTTTCAATTTAACTTATCTTTATCTCTTTCAGAGGAAGACTACATGTTAGTAACAAATATTTTCAAATGGCGTATCTTCACTTTTAATGTATTTGCTATTGGCTCTATTTATTTTCCAATTTCTATGTATATTACTCTTCTTAGTCAGAATTAAAGTAGTTTTTATTGCAGTATATTTTCTTTTGTCCTCTCAGATAAAGAATTAAGTAAAACAGCCCTGGCTGGTGTGGCTCAGTGGATTGAGTGCCTTCCTGTGAAACAAATGGTCACTGGTTCTATTCCCAGTCAGGGCACATGCCTGGGTTGCAGGCCAGGTCCCCAGTAGGGGGCAAGCTGGAGGCAACCACACATTGATATTTCTCTCCCTCTTTCTTTCTCTTTTCCTTTCTCTCTAAAAATAAATAAATAAAATCTTTTTTAAAAAGAATTAAAATGAAAAAATAAACTATTTAAAAGTTTCAACAACCCTAAAACCACTCTTCCTCTAAATACATTTTCTATTCAGGAAAGTAGAGGCAAATTTATCTTGGTCTAATTCCAAGTTAAATTCTTAACCTATTTTAATGTACCCTAATGTAATGGTCTACTTGCCAATCCATCACTTGGTGCATCTGTTTAGACATGGGCAGGTGGTCTCTTTCAGAAATACCATTAGGTAATGATAATGATTGCAATTAGATGATAATGATCTTGGTCATTTACAACATGCAGAGTCGTTTGTATAAATGACTTTTTGTAAGTATGGCTTGGAGTTGGTAGGGAATCAAAAGATACTTCTTTTCTTAGGTTACACTCTTCTAAGTAGATGAGATTAGCTCTATGGGTCTGGAAAGTTTCTTGCATTTTCCTATTTAATAAAGCAAATTATGTAATTCTTTTTGGAATGGTGTGGTGAGGGATGGTTACTCCAGGTCAGCCCGAATGTCTACCCCCTTCCAGGGCCCTGCTGTATGCCTTGTTTCCTGATTGGCTGGAGGGCCCCAGGGACTGCTCAAGCTGTCCTCATGGTTGTGCAGCCCTGGAGACCACAACCACTTCATCTACTGACGGCACCGCAGCCTCAGCTTCTTTAGAGGTGGGGTCTGGTCATCGCCACCACAGTCTGGTTTCTGCGACAGCTGCCCTGGGAGTCCACGTAAAATAACCTCAGTCTGCAGTGGGTCAGACTTGGATGGATGAGAAACAAGAGACAGGAAGCCAGGAGGAATCAGCAAAGAAAGTTTACTCCTCTCTCTTCTGAGAGCTCACCTGTGAGCCAGGAACCAACCATGTTTTCTTGAGAAGCTGTGGTCAGCTTGGGAATGTTTCTTGGTGTCTTTGATGTCCCTTCCTTCTTCTCTCATTTCCCTTTCCCTCACTTCTGCTTTCCTAGGAGAGCAGCCCCCAGTATAATCTAGCATAGAATAAGCTCTATTTCTAAGGAACTCAGGCTAGGATAAAGCCCTTTAAGGAACTGTCCCCATGTGTTCCCATTTGCTTTCCCTAAAAATTGTGACATTTACTGTTTTCCTAAAATGACCAGCCCCAACCCCCAGCACTCCCCATCAGAAATAAAACTGACGCTATACTTGGCTATTGTCTAGTCTTCACATTTTCCAAAATGAAATCCCAAGAAAATGGTATGAGACCAGAGGGTCATTTTTAATTATCATATGCTATGATTTATAGGATGGCTAGGTCACCCAGGTTACATTTGATTTTAAAAATACAATAAAATAGTAAGATGCACTACTGTGTTCTCATGTGAAATATGTAAGACACTGAACAAATAACCATGCTCTGTTCTCATGTGAACCAATTCCATGGCATGTACTTTAGAAATACATTGGTATTTCTTTATTAAATATAGTTAAATAAAACGTTTTGTATTTTCCAAAGGATTTTCACATATAAGATCCACATAATTATCCTGAGGCACACAGATATATACATATACATATATGTGCAACTGTATACATATATGTGTGTGTCATTGCTATTATAATTTACATAAGAAGAAATTAAGGCTCAGAGTGTTTAACTGAGTTTCCAGAATTGGTAAGTAGCAAAATTGAAATATAAAATTAGTTTTTATTCTACACCCTTTATTCTTCATACTTTGTCATGCTGCTTTTAGCTTACTAAATAGGGAAGAAAGGTCGATTGTTCTAAAGAGTAATTTGGATATAACAAGATAACTGAATAGATAATGTATAGTATATCTGCAAAGAAATGAGATTTCCTCACAAACCACATAACAATAGATAACATCATTTAAGACTCACATGACTGCATGCAAATTTAATTTCTACATTTTCCCCCGATATATGAAAAAAAATAACTAAAGAAAATCCATGGTTAATTCTTTGGCAATATCTCCTTTGGTACTACCACCTAGCAGACAACACTGTCCAAAGCTAAATGGCTTGCCTCAGAGAGAAGGCCTTAAGGTTTCCTTACATTGCAGTTGAATTCAGCCATTGGTCAGATACTAAAATGAAGTCTAAGATCCTAAGATCAATTGGCCTGATTTTGGGAAAATGTGTATTCTTGGAGAAACATTTGATTATAACTGAAAAAATGATAAGAAATGAGAACAAATGGGCACTTTTCTGAACAGAGAAGACATTAATGATGGGAGTCCTCCATAAATAAATTTACTTAAATCTATTACGATCTACAAAGAAATTACACAGAGAAATCTGTATTTTCAGATTCATATAAAGCCCTTCCACATGTAAAATGTGAAGCAGCAGGGAAATGCAGGAAATCAGGAGGGCATCTGAATGCTGCTTTGGGCAAAGGTAAAATAATACCCTTTTTGGAAATTGACCCAAAGAATTGGAGGGTTGGTTTTGTATCATCAGTTACATTCCATTGGACAAAAATCATTAAACACTATTCTCTGAAGGTATGGGATGCATGTGCTGCTAAAGTTCAAACACTAGATTTTAACAAGATGCAAAAAAAAACAAACAAAGCTGCAGGAAATTTGGAGGAAAGCCCCCTAACGACACCTGCACGGACTGCTTCTTAAAATTGTTCCCCTTTCCTAGCAAAGCAAACAGCCTAGTTAATCTGTTCAGAAAATCAACTTTAAGTTACCAGAGGAATAGATGGATTTTCAACGCAAGCAGTGAAAACTGAGTGATAAGATGCCATTTATTAAATCACAAAGTGTATTACTTTGCAGAAGGTAGACTTTTTGACCAAGTCCCAGATCTTAGAAGTAAAAAGTATCTATTAGAGAAGCAGTTTTACTATCAATATATGGTATTTGGACTTTAAATGGTTGTAATCTCCAAAAAATTATGTAAGCCAGAACTTCAAAATTTTCTGAAAAATAAAGATTATCTTCAGTATCTAGGGATTGTTGGAACCTTTCCCACCTAGCTGCAAGGATTATCTAGTCATCATAACAGTAACAATACATCAGGCACAGCAAATGTTTCCCCTCAAAACTGGCCCCATGGCTGTCTGATGCAGAAAAGCAGATACATGCAGAAATTATGGAGCAGAAATTTTACTCACCACGGTATCTACTGGTGCTCAGAGGCAGAGTTTCTATTAAAGATGTCCTCACTTTGCATAATGACTAAAGAAATGAAATAAAAATAAATGAAACATCAAATGTAGTTATTCCTCCAGGAAATGGTTATATACAAACATTTCAGGGAATAAACTTTAAATTTGAGATATCTCAATCATTTTCCACATGCATCATGAACTTTAATAAACACAAATGACAATTTCCAGACCGCTTCAAAAAGTAGATTGAAAAAATTCTCAAACAGTGGCAGAAGCTCAGAGATGAAAGCTACAAATTTTGACATAGAATAAGATCCTCAGGGTTTCACTTGAACACTCTCTCACGGATACCCTCTTGCATGCTGTGTACATTTAAGAAGCAAGTGTAAATTCAGGCTGAAAGCAGAATGCAACTATATTAATGCCAAGGCTGGTAACAGGCTCCCTTCACCCTTTCACAGTCAGGTCACTTGTGAAGAACTGTTTCCTGTCTAGAATGCTATATATATTCGTGTGTGTGAGAAGTCACATTGATTCTTTTTTATTGAATTAAGTGTATTGGGGTGACATTGATTAATACATTATGTAAGTTTCAAATATACAGGCCTACAGTACCTCATCTGTATATTGTATTGCATGCCCATCAACCCAAGTCTAGTCTGAGATACTATATTTTGAGTAGGACTTTTATTTACTATAATATATCCCAAGAAATGTAATAGCAACCTTGAGAAACCTGGGAAGGAATGAGGCCATTTCTAAAAGCAGCACTCCCCTCTAACAAATAATCTTTCCTCAACAACGAGAGGCCTGGGCCTGGGTGGGGGCTCCACCTCCCATCAACACAAAATGCCAAGGAGGGTTACTTGGCTTCTCTGTAGGGAAGGAACCTCTCCCCCTGTAAAATTAGGACATCGATAGACTGTGTTAAACAGGAAAGATCGCTGGCAAATTACATGGAGTAAACTACCTCTGCCACATAGGGCGCTGCCCATTTCTCCTGAGCTCTTAGAAAATATTAACTATTACAAGTGTGCAAAGAAGAGACACCTTTTTAAAGGAGAAATTAGACAAAATGGCTATCACCTACTACTTGCTAAACTTTTATGCAAGACATTTAGTTAATATTATGTGCAAAAGAAAAGAACTAGAATCACACAATGGCTTTTTGATACAATTTGAGTATAACATAAGAAATAATAACATTCTAAAAACTAGGTCTATTCGGATATGAAAAAGCAGGACAAAATTATTGATCCAGAGTTGCCTCAGAATGTGTCCAAGCACAGGTGAAATGCCTCTTGGTCAGAGAGGTTACAGAAGCTATTTCTGTTTAAGAAGCCTGAACTACTTAAGAACTAATACACATTTGCCTCTCCAAATACATTATGAATTCTTTTGAAGAAAGGAGTATGTCTCCCTAGTTTTATATATTCTTATATAAAAGTAGTGTTTAAGAAAATAAATACCTGTTAATGACTCTCAAGTGAAAGGTATAACTTAAAATGGTTACATTTTTAATAGAACAACAGTCTGATAAAACAGTCCATCACTGTATTTCATCTCTTCCAATACACACATTTTCGTAGGCTAACATTTCTGAATTGGAGGTGCCTCTCAATGGTGTCATGATTTGCAGTCTTTTTCTTTACCTGTGGTTCATAAAATGACTGCACACTGATGGTGCCTTAAAGTTGAGGGAATGCAGTATTTTGTGTATCTATTATGTATCAGTTACTAGGTGCTTTACACACAATGTCTCATTTAATTAGCCTGATGACCTTCAGGTGGGTATTGTTACCACCATTTTGCAGGTCTAGCTGAGAGAGTTAAAGGACATTTTCCTTTCCAGAAAATGTCTGTCATCAGGCAGCCAGTAGAATGGAGCCAGAATTCAACCGAGATTTGTCTGATTATAAAGTTCATGCTCTTAGTTCACCATCATGTTCTTCTAAGAAAGGGTTGGATAAAGATTGTTTTTTTTAAGAAGGAAAAGATTTAAAGTCTCAAAGATGCTTCTATTTATTTACTAATGCTTCTCACGCTCCTTGTATATCCCCTCTGCTGGGTCAGATACTGGAGCTTCAGAGCTGGGCTGCTCTGGGAGCAGCTGCATCCCTTTGGGCTGATTCCAAATTAATCCAACATTAAAACACAGTATAATGTGGAGGTGAACCTAAGATGCTAGAGCAGTGCTGAGGAAGATTGTCTTCCTTTTAAAAAAGAAATATGATATATTTTTATCTCTTTTTGACAATATTTTAGTACAGTGGAAAATTCTTCTAGGGAAAAAACATGACTCCTGACTATTAATACTTTTATATCCTAACAAAATAACTTTGCCACAGCTTTAAAATTCGCAAATTGACAAGATTACTTTTACAACAGAATTTTTAAATTAATTAGAAATGGCTTTTAAAAATAAATATATTCATATGACAATTTTTTAAACTATTAAACTCCAATATTTTGAGAAATATATGAAATGATAGCAATGGCAACAAGATTATGGAATTCTTCCATAACCTGCCTCAATACTTGCTGGATATAATCTTATTTTTACAGCTATTTCAATATCAAGACTAAATGTAAAACTTTTTATTTATGTGTTTTCTTGTACATTTTTTAAAAAGAGTATTTTCCCTGCTCTAAGGTCACAGAACATTTTCCTCTTTTATTGTAGTATATTTGCATGCTTTTCATTTTTGTTGTTTCTTTCCTATTGGTCTTAGGTCCATCTTGAATACATTTTTGTGAATCTTCAAAGATAGGAATTCAAGTTTTATTTACCTGGGTGGAGAGAATATTATCCAAACTCCATTCTATTAGCTGATCTGAAAAGACATTTTTGGTATATTAAATTTCTATTTGCCCACTTCTGAATACTTTTTTGAGTCCCAATAAATATCTCAATGTATTATTTACTACATTTTTTCAATTCTATTTTGATATCTAAGACATTTATTATTGTTTTTCAGAACTGTTTTTACTCTTCTTCTGTATGTTTTTTCCATATAAATTTTAGAGTGGATTCTCAGTTTTCATTAAAAATCCTGTTGGAAATTCTCTGATAATTGTATCAACTTTAAGTATTATTTTAAAAATTAAAATTTTAGACTATTGACATTTTACATCCATGAACATATTTCTTCATTTATTTAGATATTTTTAGGCCTAGCCTTATAATTGTATATTTTTTTAGCATAAAGCCTTTCTTTGTACATGGTGCTTACAAGATTTATTCTTATCACTTTATAATCTATATTTTTATTTCTGAATAGAAATATTTTTATATTTCAATTAGTTGTTATTTATTAAAAATGTTTTGTGCTTTGACTTTTTGTGTGAGATCACTTTACTGCTCTATTTTATCATTTCTCATAATTTGTCCATTGATTATTTGAAATTTCTCTATAGAGGATAATATCATCCTCATAGAAAAATGCTTTTATATTTTTCTCTTCAACGTTTAATTTTATTGTTTCTTGTTTATATTGCAGAGTTAAGGCCATGAGTCAAATATTGTAAGATATGCTGCCTTTCTTGCTCCTGACTGTATGACCCCTCTAACTTGAGACACGATGCTTGTGTACATGGACACTATGACAGATGCTGAGTTTAAATATCAACTTCACCCATCGCTACCTGTGTGACCTTCAGCAAGTTTTTATCTCCTTACACCAAAACAAAAATAATAATACTTATTTCTTAGGGTTGTTGTGAGGATTACATTAATGAATATATGAATAGTGCTAAAAAGTGTCTGGCATACAGTAAGTGTTAAGCGAATGTTAGCTATTATTATTCCTATTTTGACATTCAATATGATGTTTGATGTAAGAGTCAATGCCCTCAGGTATAGACATGCATCTGGAATTTGAACTATTATTAAATATTAGCAAAAAGAATTGCATAATATCAGCATTAGGCTTCAAATAATACCTTAAATAAAATACATTGAACTACGTGCATTGAAGTAGTGCATTGGGGTAGAAATCTAAAAAAGGGGAGAAAGTTAATCATTCTTTTTATTGAATATAAAATATGTTCCAGGAACTGTACTAGATTAATGCCATTATTCTTCATAAAGACTCTTTAAGATAAAGAATTCCAATCTTTTAAAGTGAAGGTGAAACTTGACCAAGGTCACACATGAAGTTGACACAATATTGAAATTCTGGTTGCAATTTTACAGAGGGTAAATTCTAGAAGGCTCTAGTAACCTCACAGATGACCCCAGAGGTCTGTGGGTATTTCTTCTCCTTTTCTGGGTTTACTGAAGAGAGAACAAGGCTGAAAAGGCAGAGGTGTTCATCCTTTCAAAGCATGGGCTCTCTGAGAGCACAATCTGAGTCAGTTTCAAAATGCAGTGTCCAGAATAGTGCAAAATGTGAAGTATCAAAGATATTTTTATATTGATTGATAATGATGCATATTGCCGTGCTACTCAAAGGGAAGATGCTCACATACTGAGCTACCGAAATATCCGTATAGTTTCCCTTCTGACAGAGAAGCTGTGTAAGTCTTATGTTGTATAACAGTTTTCTATTTTAAGTTCTTCATCTCTGCGAAGACAAGAAAGCTGTCAAAAACACAGGCACCAGGCAAGGAACTTTTCCAAGATTAGAACTTGAGACTTGTAGTTATATACAGATCTGCCTTGAATGTTAGGGAGTTCACTTTTTTTTTTTTCCCAAAGAAACTGTAGTTGCCTCCTTCTGTAAACTAAAGACTTGTTCCGGTTATTTTTGTTCAAAAAAGATTACGTGAATATAAAATATTAGGATGATATTAAGTAAAATTCTGGTGATGACACTCATTTATTTAGTAATAAAATTTTGATAATATCTATCGAGCTCAACAAACCACTGAGTTTAGCATTTTCAGTTATTCCAGCTTGACATAAGAAGAAATTGAAGCACAGAGTTGTTAAGTGATTTCAACAAGGTCACTCATCAGGTAAGTGGCTGATACAATTCAAACCCAGAGGGACTGACTCCAGAGTCCTCATTCCTCATCACTGCATTTGCTGCTACATGTGATAGTTAAAATGTCTTAAAATGTCTTATGTTTCCTTCCTAAATATGTATTTAATGCAGAGAGGGGTGTATCTCTAATCAGTACAAACCACCTCCCCACCAAAAAAAAAAAAATCACTACAGGTGATGCTACATTTGCTTCCTGAAGAATGACTAAAAATTCAGAAAGAAAGAAAAAAAAAGTATTCCACACATTTGCTGCACATCCCACAGCAGGTCCACAGCAGAGATGTGGTTAGCATATTAAATGGTACTTTGAAGGGCTTCCATCTGAGCCTCAACTCCTACCTCCAATGATGCTCATTTAAAAGTAAAAGATTATGTTATTTGTGCATTTTCAGTTTTAGTATTTTCAATGTATGGTCCAGCCTCTGTGTTAGTTGACCTGCATAATGAAGTTTCCTCAAAATGGTATGCGCTGCTGCTTTGTTCTGGGTGGAGGAAATTGAGTTCCCCTTTTGCAGTGAGCAATCACTTGGCAGCAGAAGTTATTTTAATGGACATCTCTTTACACTGAGCCTTTGCCATCTGTTTCACCTTCTAATTACAAATGTAGGAAGAACACAATTCACAATTGTGTCTATAAAGACAAATATAAGGGACTTAAATGCAGGTTTATATTACTGCATCTGTTTGCTGATTTTAAATCCAGGAAGAACAAAAGGGCAGGAAACTTTTCTTTCCCTTCTCAATACAATTAGCATAGACAAGTAAGAATTCATAGAGCAAAGTTACTGAGATGGGTTCATTCAGTAAAACCCAGAAAATTTGAATTGCATTTTAGTTTGCATTCCATTTTTCCTATGATTCCAGTAATGGTACAGAAATTTACATTTTTTTAGAGGATAGGTAGAAAATCCACATGGTTTTTAACTGCACAATGACAAGTGTGACTCAGAAGCAGGATCTCTGTCATTTCATTAATTTTGATAAAAGAGAGGGCAAAAGTGTTTCCTTAGCTGTGCATACTGTGCTGTTTGATAAAGCTCACAAACCTATGAGTGAATGAGAATCATAAATCCTTGCCATTTGGCAACTAAGTAATGCTTCCTTAGCCCAGTGCCTAAGGCTACAGTCACATTCCAACAAGGAAGAGATATTAAATAAAATGTGATTGCATACTCATAGCTGGACCACTCCACATTTTGTAGGTTCAGTTTATTACTGCATTATCTTGTGGCTATGGCGGCTTAAATGCCCTTGCCTCTTAATTATGACAGCTGCACTCTCTTGATATATCAATTAGGTCCTGAAATGCAGAATTTGTCGATACCCCTAACCAACCCAGCTATTATCAACATCTCTTATGTTCAAAATATACTGACCTACACAGAAAAAAATGAAATTATCCAAGCCTGCAGACACTCATCACTAAAGCACTAGCATAGCTTAAATTCTTTGGGACAACTAGTGCAATATTATGGGACACTATGACATATTCAGTGGCATCGCACTCACCAGGAAATAGCTTACATGCATTCTGGGAGACTCTAAGTAAAACAGAAGTACAGCAATTATACTATACTGTGTTTTCCCTACTACACTAAAATTAAAACTCATAAAATTACTGAAGATCAGGGAAATAAGCAAAATTGAACAATAACTTGTGCCTGTAAACACAAATTCTAATTTGCCACCCAATTAATATCCTGACTGAACAGAGAAAATAGAGAAAATGTAAAATTGGTTTATCTAAATTTTATAAGTTTTTCCTTTTTTCTCATGCCCATAAATGCACCTTCCTTTTAAAGCCCTCACACATAAGAGGGTCACTCTTCTAAGCCAATAATGCGGTGATTATTACCCTACCTTGTGTTCATCGGCTATTTCTAGACTACTAATTCTGTGAAATGGAGATGGGAGTAGTACCTTCATTCACCCTATTAAAGTTAATAACCCAGTGATTTACAAGGCATGACACATTTTAAGTCGACTGAATTCATTGTCTCATTAAACAAAGCAGACAGGGTTGAAAATATTATCCTTCAGTGCTTTGAACTTGCATATGCCCCATTATAGTTGCATTAATGGGGTTTCAAAGAAGTCATATGCAGGTAGCTAATTGAAATTCTTTTTTTTACTTTTTATAGAATGTATTGGGGTAAAATTATATAGGTTTCAGGTGTACAATCCTATAATACCTCATCTATATACTGCATTGTGTGTTCACCACCCCAGGTCAAGTTTCCTTCCATCACCATTTATCTCCCCTATACCCTTGTCCACCTCTCCCCATCCCCTTTCCCTCTGGTAATCACCATACTATTGTCTGTGTCTATGAGTTGTTTTGTATTCTTTTTGCTTAATCCCTTCATCTTTTTTACCCAGCCCTGCAACAACCCTCTCCTCAGACAGCTGTCTGTTCTCTGAGTCTTTTTCTATTTTGTTTGTTAGTTTATTTTGTTCATTAGATTCCACATATGAGTGAAATCATCTGGTATTTGTCTATCTCTGACTGGTTTATTTCACTTAGCATAATATGCTCCAGTTCCATCCATGCCATTGTGAAGAGTGGGAGCTCCTTCTTTCTTTCTGCTTCATAGTATTTCATTGTGCAAATGTACCACAGGTTTTTGATCTACTCATCTACTTGGGCTGCTTCCAAATCTTGGCTATTGAAAATAACGCTGCAATGAACATAAAGGTGCATACATTCTTTTGAATCAGTGTTTCAGTTTCTTTGGATATATTCCCAGAAGTAGAAATGCTGGATCATAAGGCAGTTTCATTTTTAATTTTTATGAAAACTCTGTTCTGCTTCCCACAGTGGCTGCACCAATCTGTATCCCCACCAACAATGCACAATGGTTCCCTTTTCTCCAAAACCTCACTAACGCATTGTTTATTTGATTTGTTGATGATTGCCATGCTGACAGGCTTGAGGTGACATCTCATTGTGGCTAATTGATATCCTTAAAAGAATATATCAACCCTTAGTTTTCATAGTATTAGTGAGATAAAATGGGGAATCAATTCGGCACATTTAATATACTTGCAAAAAAGTTTACATGCAATAATTTATATTTTCTTTTTCCAACTTTAGTTAAATTGGCATCCCAATAAATACAACCTGCTCATCCATCCCAATTTACTATCAGATTCCCTCCTCCCTACAATTCTACTTTCACCATAAATCAAGATCCCTGCCCCAAAAAAGTCCACTAAGTGACCTGGAGGGTGGAGAAGTCTTTTGGTGGGGACTATAAGGAGAGCTTCCTTTTCTCATACCCTGGAAATGTGCAAAATAATGGATGATGATGAACAAAAATGTTTTCAAACTTAAACAGCCACTTCTATTAAATTTATTCTGCTGTCTCTAATTGTATCCATTATTTTGGTATACACTAGATCATGTTATTATCTTATTTGAAATTCTTCAGTGACTTCTCACTGCAACCAGAAGAAAACCCAAACTAGTAGGCCAACTTCTCTGATTTCATCTCCCTCCATTCTTACCCTTTTCACTAATTTTCAGTCATGCTGGCCTTTGCCTGAACCTGATACAAACCAAGTTTCTTTTGCTTGGGGCTTTCGCACTTACTGCTTTGTCTGCTCATACGCTCTTTCTTAAACTTGGTGGTGTTCCTTCAGCTGATAACTTAGAGAGCCTTTGCTGATCAATCTACATGTAAAGCAGCCCTCTAGTCACTGTAATGTTAACCAGTTTAATCTTTGCCATCACATACTGATACCTGAAATGTTTTTACTTAATTACATGTTTACTCTCTTTTCCCTAACTAGTGCACAGCTCCTCAGGTTAGGGGCTCAGTCCCATTACGGTCAATGATTCCAAAAGTGCCCGATACCCAATAGGTGTCCCACACACATGTGTGAGCATTCAAACTATGGCTGGTATAAATGAAGAACTAAATGTTTAATTTATGCAATTAATTGAAGTCTCAATAGCCACATGTCACTAGTAGCTATCATAAGGAACAGCACAGCCCTTGATAGTCAGTTCTAGCGTTCCAAGTAGCTTCCACCTGCGACAGTGCTGTAATGCACAAAAAGGTTTTTCTCCTTGGGAAATCTTTTTCTCCCCATAAGGCTATCTGCCAACCATTGTCCTTTTCATAGATAATCATCAGCTCATAAATGTTACAATTTAATAAAAGTACACTCTAATCATTTGATTAATGCTCATGGCCATTTTTAGACATGGACTTACAGCAAAATGGAAGAATAAATTGACATAAATCATGACCTCACTAACTCCAAGTCAAAAAATATTTAAAGAAAACTTTAATATTTTATGCATTATAAATAATAAGAGAAAATTTCACATGTGCTAGAAATGGAGAAAGAAAAAAGGAGAGAGATAAGTGAGAGGCAATACTCAGAACCCTTAAGATTTCAGACTCTGATAAAATGTTTTAGGGGCAGTGGGCTAGGATTTTAAATTCAGGCTTTGGCAAAGGAGCTCCATAAAGCTGAGAGCCTGAAAAACCTCTGTAGTCTGTAAACAAGGGACAGAATAAAATTTGTGCTTCAAGAGTTTGCCGTTAGTCTGGATTCTTGAGTCCAATTTAATGAAGAACAAAAAACAAAACCACCTACCAGAAATCAAATCCCAGGTTCTCAGCACAGATGGATGAAGATTACAACTTTATGCAACTATGGATTTTGGGTACCTCAAACTCATAAAAATAACATATAAAACCATACTTAGAATCATTGAAAATGTAGGACCCTGAAGAAAAAACCTTCAATGGAACTTAGAAAGAATACTCTACTGTCAGGGTCCTTGCTATAGAACATAGAATCTCCTTCAGCTAGGTTAATAAGAAAGGGCATCACTAAAGGGTGTTAAGGTAACAAAGAGTTTCTTCCAGGCCAGGAAAACAAGGCTGGTTGCAATAAAGTCAAGGACGAAACACATTTTAGGGAAACAGCCAGCCAGCCCGCAGGAGAAGTCCAGTGGAAAGCGCACGGCAGCCAGTGTCTGCTGCTACAGCCCTGTGTTGCTGGGAGCACTTGAACCTGTGCCGCAACGGCCAGAGCCCTGATTTTCTCAGATGTTACCGCAGGTGGCCCACTTTTGCCTTTCTAATATGACTTGGGTGCTTTCAAATAAAATCTAGTTCATGAGGGTAGCCCCAGTTCTAAGAAGGCTGGGAAATGTGCATTTTAGCTTTGCACACCCTATAGTACAGAAAGCCTAGAAAGAGTTATGACTAAGTACTTAATGAGCCAATCTGAAAAATATGCCTCTCATATCTGATGTTCCTAAATGTGACCTCCATTATTGTGGATATATAACATAAGATTATACATTATGTTGTAATAATTTTTTAACAATGTCCTAAAAATTCTCCGTTGAACTGTAAATTTCATTAGGAAAGACCATTCTGTGTGTTTAGTCTTGATTCTAAGCACTACCATAAAACAGACACAATATTTGCTAAACAAATAAATTCTAAATAAGCAATTATAAAACTAGACCTCAAGAGGCTACAACTCCTTATTTTAACACAAACAGGAGAAAAGGGAATTTATGATAATATATATTCCATGGTAGATTAAGGCATGAATCTGACTTTTAGGAAAAGTATACCATATTCATATGCCTAGAATTTATGACAACTGTATTCCAAGTTGCTTGGGAATAGATCCCCAATAGGCATAAATATTAGAGCATCTGAAAGCAAAGAGGTCTAATGAGTATTTTTAAAGGATAACTAGTATTCTCTGAAGTAAATAATGGAGAGTTAAAGAATGTAGTACAGCAAGAAGAGAACCAGCCCTTTATGGCTTAAATGATGACTTCGGATTGACCCAGGGTATAAGGTTTTTAATATTTCCCTAACCTGAGTTTTTTTATATTATGAAATTGGATTAGACTGTCAAGATAGTTAATCTTTTTTACATAGACAACATGAGGATATTTAATTATTCTATATTACTAGGGAAAAGATAAATGGACTTTAATATAAAACATGAAAGATAAACTTGTAGTTTCAGTTCTGCATACCAGGATCTTGTAAGTTACCACTCTACCCAAACAAATAAAAAGCTGATTTACTGAAAAATCAAATATCCTTCTAGAATCCATAAAAGAGACAAAAACACTGCACAAATCACTGCCCACAAAATTGGAGAGACCTCTGTACCAATACAGAAAATAAATGACTGGAGCAAAGTGTCAAGAGCTAAGGCCCCCAGGAACACCAGTGCTGGCACTGGAAACCAGAGCTGCGATGGGCTGGTTGCCGGAGGCTCAGTGGGCATGACTCTGGGGGGACCCTGCCTGTCACAGAGAGGCACCACAATTTTGTGAGATTTACCTATAAGAGCTCAACTGGGTTCCAACAGTACTTTGGAAAAAAAATCCCCTCGTGCTTCTGGCAGGGGAAGAGAAAGGAGTCATTTTAAAATACCCTGGAGCAATCCGTTTTTCTCAACCTCGGGAGAACTAAGTAATAAAAGCCTAACCTGTTGGGGTTTTATCAGAGCCTAGCTCGCCTGGGGAAAGGAAATGCCCAGCTCCAGCCCAAGCTAGCCATTCCCTCCCATGTAAGGATTAAAAAAAAAAAATGAAAAACACTTGTGAAGTATGAGTCTAGAGGCTGAGACTTAATCACAGCACTATAAAACTCTTCCCCACTCTTCCCCCCATCTCAAAACCACATTACTAAAGGCCTATTTACAGGAGTTCCTTTTAACCAGTACATCATGTCTGGCTATTAAGAAAAAATTACAAGGCATACCAAAAGGAAAAAAACACACAATTTGAAAACACAGAGCAAGCATCAGAATCAGACATGATAGGGATGTTGAAATTATCAGACTGGGAATATAAGACAATTATGATTTATATGCTAAGGACTCTAATGCAAAACAGAATGAGGGTAATGTAAGCACAGAGAAAGAAATACTAAGAACCAAAAAGAAATGCTAGAGATAAAAAGAGAGAAAAAAAACACTGACAAAAATGAAGCGTGCCTTTGATAGGCTTACTAGTAGGCTGGACACAGCTGAGAAGAGAGTCTCTGAACTTGAGGCTTTCTGAATAAAAACCTCTAAAACTGAAAAGCAAAGAGAACAAAAACTAAAAAAAAAGGCGATAATATCCAAGGACTATGGAACAGTGCAAAAAAGGTGTGACATACATTTAATGGGAATAGCAAAAAAAGAAAAAGAAGAAAGGAAAGAAAGAAGAAATAGGAAAAAATATTGGAAACAATAAGCACTGGGAATTTCCTCAAATTAATATCAGCACCAAACTGCAGATTCAAGAAGCTCAGAGAACAACAAGCAGAATAGATGCAGAAACAAAACAAAACAAACAAAAAAACCCTACAACTAGGCATACCATTTCAAGTCACACAAAATCAAAGATCAAAAAAAAAATCTTGAAAGAAACCAGAGAGGGGGTGGAATTCTTACCCATAAAGAAACAAAGATAAGAATTACATCCAAATTCTCTTCATAAACCATGTAAAAAAGATGAGAATGCAATCAAATATCTGAAGTGCTGAGAAAGAAAAAAACACCGACCTAGAACTCTGTACTCTGTGAAATTATCCTTCAAAAGTGAAGAAGAAATAATGACTTTCTTAGCCAAACAAAAAATTGATGGACTTTGTTGGCACTGGACCTGCCTTGCAAAAATAATAATGATAATGATGATAAAAGACATTCTTTAAAGGGAAGGAAAATGAAATAGGTTAGAAGCTCAAACTACATAAAGAAAGGAAGAACATCAAAAAAGATTAAGTGACAATAAAAAAACCTTATTTCTCTTATTCTTAAATGGCCTATACAACAGTTTGTTCAAAATAATAGTAATGATGGGTTTGATTGTGTATGCTTATGTATATATCATATATGTATATACATGCTCATGTGTGTTTATATGTAAGTGAAATTGATGACAGCAATGATTCAAAGGACTGGCAGGAGGAACTAGGAATATGCTTATTTTGTTATTATAAGGTACTCACACTGCCAGTGAAACAGTCTTGCCTTGCATTATTTAAAAGTAGACTTTATTAGTTATAAATGTGTATTGCAAATTCTGGGTAACCACTACAGAAAAAAAAATAGAGAAAAAGTGCATCTGATATTCTAAGCAAGGAGACAAAATGGAATCATTTAAAATGCTCAGTTATCATAGACCCAGCCAGCAGGATCGTGTTCACTAAAGGGGAAGAGAGGTGCGGGGAGATAGTCAAGGGTAAAGAGAGTCAAACATATGGTGATGGAAGAAGATTTGACTTTGGGTGGCAAACATGCAGTGCAATGCACAGGTGATGCATGGGGGGACCCCAAATAATGAAATTTATTCATAAAAATTGTGCATTTATTCTGACATCAGACACCTTCAGTGAACTCTCATTAGATGCAATACATCTATTAAGATATTTTTTCCACTGCTCAAAACGGTTTTTGAGCTTGTCAATTTTGATGCCATTTAGTGCTTCTACCATTTTTTGTCTCACCTCTTCCACATTGGCAAAACGTTTCCATTTTAGGACTTTTTTCCTCCAGGGAAACAAACAAAAAAAAAAATTCCTCAGGGTGAGATCAGGTGAATTAGGAGGGTGGGTTATGGGGATCATGCCATTTTTGGTCAAAAACTGCCAAACACAGCATGGTGCAGGCAGGCGCGCTTGTAAATTACCCATCATGAAATGGGCAATCGCGTTGAAGGAATCTTCAAAAGAAATTCACTGAAGCTGAACACAGCCTCTCACAACAGTGCCAGCTGGTACCTGATACAGATGGGTTCCTAGAGCACTGACCTAATTGGAGAAGCCTGTACTACAGGGGGTTAGCGCTCCAGAAGATAATTCTGTTTTGGAGGGGTTCCCATTTTATCATATATAATTTTATAAACCAATGTCACCCCCAACTATGTATAGATAGATAGATAGATAGATAGATAGATAGATAGATAGATAGATAGATAAATTGCTCAGTTAAAACCACAAAAGGTAGAAAAAGATAGAATATAAAAGTAGGAACAAAGGCAACTAATAGAAAACAGTAACAAACATGGTAGATATTAATTCAACTATATCGATAATCACTTTGAATATCAGTGGTATAAATGTACCAATTAAAAGATAGAAATTATCAGAGTGGATCAAAACTCATGTTCCAACTGTATGTTGTCCACAAGAAACCCACATTAAATATAAATATAGATTAAAAGTAAATGAATGGAGAAAAATATACTAGAGTAACACTAATCAAAATAAAGCAAGAGAAGCCATATTAATTTCAGGCAGACCATGTTTCGAAGAAACAAGTTATCAGTAATACAGAGGATCATACCAAAGGTCATCTAGGTTTTCCCCTATGTTATCTGCTTAGAAATGTTACAATTTTGCTTTCACATCTAGATCTGAGATCTACTTTGAATTAATTTTTGTGATGGGTGTAAGTTCTAGATTTTTTTTTCATTTGAATGTCCAGATTTTATAACACCATTTGTTCAAGGAACTCTTTGTTGTTGTACTGCACTGCCTTTGCCCCTGTACCAAAGACTGGCTGACTATTTTTATGTGGGTCTATTCCTGGGCTTCCCATTCTCTTCTATTGATCTATTTGTCTGCTGGTTCACTGACACTTAAATTTTATAGTAAGTCTTGAAGTTGGGTAGTATCAATTCTCCAATTTTGTACTCTCCTTCAGTATTGTGTTGGCTATTCTTGGTCTTTTGTCTTTCCATATAATCTTTAGAATCAATTGTTCAATATCCACAAAATAACTTGCTGAGATTTTTATTGGGATTATGTTGACTCTAGTCAACATTAGTTCTTCAAATTATGAAGAACTAACATCTTGAAAATACTGAGTTTTCTTATCAGTGAACATGGAATATCTCTTCATTTATTTAGTTCTTTAATTTCATCCATCAAAGATCTATAATTTTCCTCATGTAGCTATTATACATGTTTTGTTAGATTTATACCTAAGTATAAGTATTTTCTTTGGAAGACAGTTTTCCAGTTCTGTGCAAAAGTAAACATACTCTTACAATACAATCCAGCAATCATGCTCATTTGGTATTTACCCAAAGGGGATGAAAACTCATGTCCACACAAAAACCTGGACATAGACTTGTACAGCAGCTTGGATCATAAGTAGCAAAACTTGGAAATAACCACGATGTCTTTCAATAGGTAAAGGGATTAATAAACTTCACATCCAGGGAATGGGAAAAAAAGAAGGTATGGAGCCATGAGGAAACTTAATATCACTAAGTGAAAGAAGCCAATATGAAAAGGATACATACTGTATGATTCCAACTACATGTCATTCTGAAAAGGCAAAACATGAAGACAGGAAAAAGATCAGTGGTTGCCATGGGGGAGGGGGAGAAGAATGAATAAGTAAAGCACAAAGGATTTTTAGGGCACTGAAAATACCATGTATAATATTATAATTATAGATACATTGTCATTACACATTGTCCAAATCCATAGACTGTGGGACACCAGGACTGAACCCTAATGTAAACTGTGAAGTTTGGTTGGTTGTGATTTGTCCGGCGTAGCTCCACCAAGTGTAACCAATGAACCACTATGGTAATGCTGATGGGGGAGGTTGTGCATTCATGGGGCTGTCGTATGTACGAAATCATCGTCCCTTCCTTTTAATTTTGCCGTGAGCCTAAAACTGCTATAAAACAATAAGTTCCTTTAAAAAACAAAGTATAAGATAACAGATAGAAGGAATTTTTATTTCTAAATATTTAGATGGAAATTTTAGATACCATTCAGTGTGCATTGATAATAAAAACATATAAGCATACACACACACACACACACACACAATCATTATTAGGAAAAGGGAGACATTCTTTGGATTTTTTTCTTACACTATTACTTTGAATCAACCTTCGATAAGACCTTACATTTTTGTGCTAATATGCTCTTCATATCCCACACCCAGTAGGTGGCACTCTTTCTTTTGCACTAAGAACCAAATACAAAGAAAGTAAAGATAGATGGATGAATGAGCAGAGCAAACCATATCACTCTAAAATGCACTGTACACTTTCAGCTAAATGGTAAGCTGAAGCACTCCTATTGTTGCCAATAATGTAGGTCACTGGGACACCTGGGAAATGGAATAACTGGGTTGTCTGATCTGACAGGAAATTATTGCAGAGCTCTGTGGTGTTTCTGGGCTCAGGCCCTGGGGCAAATTTGCAGCTTCCATGAGAGTAAGTTCGAGTCAAAATGATACCAAACTATAAATTTTTTATTCAAATCTCCACTGAAGCTTTAAGAAAATAACAGTGATTTAAGCTTTTAATGTCTTTTCAAATTTAATATCATGGAGATTTTGTAATAAGCAGCAAATGATAAAAAATATAAACAGATAGAAAAAGAGTGCCACATACTGTCTCTAAAAGAGTTTAAAGCACATTTGTGGATATCATCCCACACTGAGAGATATTTAACTTTTCAAAGCCTTAACAAGTAAATTTAATAGTATTTGAAATATATACCGTTTGGTTTTTTCCTTCAAAAAAAGTCAATAGTTTACCCATCTTTTTCTTTCTGAGTATTTTCTTTTGTCTCTCTCCACCTCAGACTTGGTGGGCTGCAGTTTATACTTTGGAAGGAGAGGTACATATTTATTTCCACCTTTGTAAGGGTTTTTATTTTTTCCTGAACACTGCCGATTTCATATTTGTTTCATTGTGTCTATCTCATTCCTCAAACATTCTTTCTGGAATAAGATAAGGTAAAAATCGATAAATCAACCACCATGGATGGAGGGCTTACCAGACTTTAATCCCCAGCACATTGATCACGCAAATCCTTCCCTTTGTGCACTGAGTTTTTTATTACTGCTCACTGCTCACCAGACCATGGCTGTGAGTGCCCCCGGGCAAGAGACCTATGTGCTATGCATCTTTATTCTACTGGCAAGGTCCAGCACAAGACTAACCCATGGTAGGTATTCACACAACAGTTATTTATGATTAAGCAAAGTGATGAATTGATTAAATCAAATTTCACTTTCCTTTTCCTTTATGCCACGTAAACCTTCTAATATTTACTCCCATAATATGTGGAAATTTACTTCCATACTTCAGTAACTAATGTTTCTAGTCTTTCCAGTTTTATTAGCTCCAAAATTTTCCTGGTAACAGGAAGGCCCTATGCCTTTAACTTTTTTTACACTTCATCCCTACAACCATTTTTTAAATGTCTATCATTTATGCTATTACAGACAGTTGTCCCCATTCTTCCCCCTTTGCCCCACCACCACCCAGACAAACAACCCAATTTATAAAGTGGGCCTACAACCATTTTTTTAACTTTCCAATGAGTAAATGTATGCTTCAGGTTAGTTTCACCACGCCTCACGTTACTTGTGCACATACTGGCCCCGAACGGCTGCTGGGAGAAGAAGGGAGACTCGATGGAGTGAACAGGGACTTACCCCATGGACAGACCCATGGCCATATACTGTGGGTTGTATTGCACTGACAGAGGGACATTTCCTGATTCCAGTTGGAGGCTTTAAATTATTCAGGAAGTTCAGACAAAATTTCTATATGCACAAAACTGGATTTTTACATCTACTTTTTAAAGGCTGAAAGAAAATTGATGTTATTATTACTGAGTCCAAGAACAAGCTGCCTTTCTGATTATGTTATTGCAGTTCTCATTGAGTTTTCACTGAGAAACGGGATTCACCTGTCTGGTCTAACTTTAAAACTGCCTTTCTTAACTTTGGTATTAAGGATTATTATCACTGGAAATCTTTCGCTTTTGCCATGTACATACACTCATGCATGGTCACCGCCTCTATAAATAGAAACTACGGCCACCTATGGAGAGTGCTCTAGCTTCGGGTGTACAGGAAGGAATTTGATCCCTGTAGAAGGTTTCCAGTACAGGGTTTTTTTTTTTTTTTAATAATTCAGAACAGTGATATTATTTAATTTAATTTTCTCTTTTTCATTGTTGGCACTTTAGGTAATGAGTGTCTAATTCTGGTCTTGACTCTGCCTTTGAGATGCTCCATGAGTTTAAAAAAAAAAAAAAAAACATCTCTCTGAGTTTTCATTTCTTCATCTGGCCTGGCTCCAGGTTATTAAACTTCTCTCTGCTTCTGTTTTATTATCATTGTAGGAGTGAATTAAACAGTGACATTCAGAGGGACCATTTTAAGTATATTATGTCACTGATAGAGAGTATTCAGGATGTATTATAAGATTCGATGCAACACATTTATAGAATTTCTGCTACTTATTATCAGTGGCTTTGATCACCATTTGATGCAGATGATCAGTGCAAATCTCTTTCCTAACTGCCAGTTGTCCTTTCCCCAAGTCTCTGAGATGGCTATGCGCCATGTTTATCTGTTTTTGGCTGTGGGCTACACAGATTTGGAACAGTTGAGTACGTATGTATATGTATGTGTGTTACTTAGCTTAGGCTTTAACCCAGGCACAGTATTTCTTTTTAAAATTTTTAAGTGTAGCCCTGGCTGGTGTGGCTCCATGGATTGAGTGCCAGTCTGCAAACTAAAGGTTCTCGGGGTTCAATTCCCAGTCCAGGCAAATGCCTGGGTTGCAGGCCAGGTCCCCAGTAGGGGGCACTAGAGAGACAACCACACATTGCTGTTTCTCCCCCTCTCTTTCTCCCTCCTCTAAAAATAAATAACATATTTTAAAAAATAACATTTAAGTGTAGTTGATATATGATATTGTCTTAGTTATATTAGTTTCAGGTGTATAGTATAGTGATTTAACATTTTTATGCCCTTTAAATATGATCATCCCACTAATTCTAGCATTTATTTCACAATATTGTTGACTATATTCGCCTTTACATTTTTCATCCGCCTGCCTACCCTTTTCCCCTCTGGCAACTGTCCCTTTGGTATCTGTTTCTATGAGTCTGTTTTTGTTTTATTTATTTTGTTTTCTTAGATTCCACATATTAGTAAAACTGTAATGGGGTGCTAAAGTAGAGGTCCCCCAAAATGGAGAAAACCCCTACAGCTATCACTTGGGAGATGAATGAAGCTAAGCAGGGCCATTGAGAGTTGCTTTGCATATCTGAAGAACTGGGCCAGTGTTTTAGTAATGTTAAGTGGCTGTGCCTGCTGGAGCCAGGGAGATGGGCGTGACTCTAACCTACCATGTGACGTAGCCAGAGGGGCTTGAGGCACCTGCAAGAGAGTAGGAAGGCAGTTAGCTCTACATCAAGGAGCCATGGTTGCCCAGACTAAGAATGGCAGCCAAAAAAGGCAGAAAAAATCAGAGTCCTGGCAGGTATAAACCCAGTGTGGGAGGAGCCGGAAATGGGGTTACAGAGGAAGATACACTCCAGGCTTTAAACTCAGGCACAGTTGCCTTGCCAGGCCTTCCCCATGCAATTTGAGAGTGAAAAGGGAGCTCTCTCTCTTAGCCATGCTCTCTCTTATCCATACAGTAACTCTGGACCATGTGGGAAGGAGAGCAGGAGAGCCATGAGGAGCTCTCTAGTGTGCTCTCTTGACCATGTAGCTGGGGAAGGAGAAGCTTCTTGACCTTGAAGCAGCAGTGCAGGGTCTCGGCCATGCAGTCTGAAAGGATGAAGAAGCATTCCCCAGCCCTCCATGAGGATGCAATTTTGGAGTAAAAGCAGGAATCTAGCTAGCCAAGCATGGACAGCTGGGAGAAGCCAGGATACAGATGGGAACTTGCCCAGCTAAGCTACAGACTTCTAGTTCTTTTCCTTAGAGACGGTGCCTCTGACTGGACTGGTTTGGCAAGGGCAGGGGCAGGACTGTGTGTTTGTGGGTGTTTTGTTTCTAAAGGGAGTGAGATTTAAGGGAAGAATTCTAACATTGTTCTAAACCTGTATAACTTTTGAGTAAATACTTTCTTTCCTTTTCACAGGACTCCAGCATTGGGAGTCAAGGTTCTTACTGGTGGTGGGCAGCAGAACCCAGAGCAATAGAACCCAGGGGCTTTGTTACAAAACCCTAAAGCATTTGTCTCTTTCTGTCTGACTTATTTCACTTAACATAATACTCCCTCTGTTGTCTCAAATGGCAAAATTTTATTCTTTTTTATTGTTGTGTAATATTCTTGGGTGTGTATGTATGTGTGTATGACATCTTTATCCATTCATCTATCAATGGACACCTAGGTTGTTTCTTGATCTTGGCTACTGTAAATAATAATGCAAATAACTCTGGGGTGCATATATCTTTACAGATTAGTGCTTTCATTTTCTCTGGATAAACACTCTGAAGTGAAATTTCTCAGTCATATGGTGAACCATTTTTAGTTTATAGATTTCTTAACATAAACATCTTAAGCAATGATGAACTTGTGAACATGAAAACTGTATTTCTGAACAATTTTACTGCGTATGTTAAAAAATGATATATTTGAAAGAAAAATGTGGTTTTGTTGTAATACATTACCGATATTAACAAGCTCCTTCTACTCTCTGGGTTGGTTTACAACATGATATGCATATTAAAGTAAAAGCATACAAACTTAACTAGGTCTAAAAGGCTGGATCCAAAGAATTGTGCTAGTAATAAAGACTCATTTATTTTGAAAATAATTAAATGTCTCAGTTAAATACTCCAGTTATTATGTCAGTGCTTTTAAGTTGAATCTATAGCATTGCCATTCTTAGTTCACATATAACTTATACTCCCCTTCATGTGGCAATAATAAAATAACTTTTTGAAGTTATTCAAATAATAGTTACAGGGTGAACTTTTACTCATTTTTATCTCTCAGTGAATGGTACTAAAGATAAATAATTTTATATGTCATAAAATAATGTAACTTATTTATAAAATGCTTACACACTGGTTTAATGGCTTTAAGTGACCTCAGTATGGAAAGTTGTATATTTTTAAGTTATTGAAAGTTTTCATGTACCTGTCAGCATGAATATAAATCATGCTTTTACAGAAGTTATATTTCATGTCTTACATAACTTTTTTACATGCATTGGCATGCAGTCAGAATGTTTGGAGGTGTTTTTGAACGTGTCACACTCTACCTGTGCAACTTTGGCTAATTCACTTAATATCTCTGAGTATTAATTCCTTGTCAAATAGGAATAATAAAATATCCTGTTAAAACTTTTACAACTAGGATTCTTCTATTAGACTTCTGGCCAAGATGGAGGCATAGCTGGACACACTATGCCTCCGCTCACAACCAAGATTAAGGACAACAAAAATATAGAACCAAAAAAAAAGAAAACCCAACCAGGACAGAGAGAAAATTGAATTGTGCAGGAGTCTGACAACAGCGATTCACCCAGACTGGTAAGAGGGGCAGAATCAGCAGTTGGCGAAGTCCGTGGCCAGTGCAGTCAGATCAAGGCAGGATAAACTGGTGGTGGTCCCAGGCACACAGTCACCCCAGGCTCACAGGCGGCAGTGTGTGGAACTCGAGGAGGCTAAGTGGGGCGCACAAGGCTGCAGACCATGGACACACATTCGCGCACAGATAAACCAGGTGAAAAAGGGCAGCAAGACAGACTGCCCGATGCAGGGCCCCGGTGCTGAGAAGTAAAGCCTAAAAGCACCCATTGAAAATACTTGTAGCGGCTGAGGTGCCAGAAGGGAGTCCCAGCCTCACAGGAGAGTTTGTTGGGGAGACCCACGGAGTCCTGGAGAGTGCGCAGGCCCACCCACACAGAAATCAGTACCAGAAGGGCCCAATTTGATAGGGGAAAGAGGCTGAAGGGACTGGAATCCATGAAAGAGCTCGGAGCAAGCACCACTGTTCCTTCCAGGACCTGGCCCCCACATCCAGCATCACAACCCAGCCACTGGGCTGCCCCACCCTGGTGAATGCCTAAGGCTCCACCCCTCACTATGGTACAGCTGCAACCAGACCAAAAAAAAAAAAAAAAAAAACAAGGATGGCTCAAACGGGAGAACAGACCGGGAGCTCGGAGCTAATTCATCTGAGCAACCAGGAGGTGGTCAGCCTATCAGATGCAGAGCTCATAGCACTGGTAGCCAACCTATCAGAAGCACAGTTCCAAGCTCTGGTGACTAGGAAGCTCACAGAATTGGTTGATTTTGGTCGCAAATTAAAGGAACAAATGCAGGCTACAAGAAGTGAAATGAGGAAAAATGCACAGGGAACCAATAGAGATGGGAGGAAAACTGGGACTCAAATCAATGGAGTGAACTAGAAGGAAGAAAGAAACAACCAAATAGAAAAGAAGGAAGAAACAAGAATTCAAAACAATGAGGAGAGGCTTAGGAACCTCCAGGACATCTTTAAACATCTCAACATCCAAATTATAGGAGTACCAGAAGGAGAAAAGGAAGAGCAACAAGTGGAAAACTCATTTGAACAAATAATAAAGGAGAACTTCCCCAATCTGGCAAAGGAAATAGACTTCCAGGAAGTCCAGGAAGCTCAGAGAGTCCCAAAGAAGTTGGACCCAAGGAGGAACACACCAAGACACATCATAATTACACTACCCAAGATTAAAATGAAGAAGAGAATTCTAGAAGCAGCAAGGGATAAAGGCAGAGTCACCTACAAAGTAGTTCCCATCAGACTGTCAGCTGATTTCTCAAAAGAGACCTTCCAGGCAAGAAGGGGCTGGAAAGAAGTATTCCAAGCCATGAAAGTCAAGGACTTACATCCAAGATTGCTCTATCCAGCAAAGCTGTCATTTAGAATGGAAGGGAAGATAAAGTGCTTCTCAGATAAGGTCAAGTTCAAGGAGTTCATCATCATCAAGCTCTTATTATATGAAATGTTAAAGGGACTTATCTAAGAAAAAGAAGATCAAAAATAGGACAGTAAAAAGACAGCAAACTCACAGATATTAACAACCACACCTAAAACAAAAGCAAACCAAGCAAACAATTAGACCAGGAGCAGGAACACAGAAATGGAGATCACATGGAGAGTTTGCAACAGGGGAGTGGGAGGAGCAGAGAGGGAGAAAAGGTACAGAGAATAAGTAGCATTGATGGTGGGCAGAAAATAGACAGGGGGAGGGCAAGAATAATGTGGGAAAAGTAGAAGCTAAAGAACTTATGACACATGGACATGAACTAAAGGGGAGAATGTGGGTGGGAGGGGGTGTGCAGGGTGGAGGGGAATGATAGGGGAGAAATGGAACAACTGTAATAGCATAGTCAATAAAATATAATTTAAAAAAACTTTTACAACTATTAAACAAAAGTATACATACAATATTCAATAATTTTCTAGCTTATACCCAACAAATGTCAATTTCCTCCCTACCTACTCTGTGCTCAAATGGACTACACTTCTCTTTATCTGAATAAAATATGATCATGTAAAATGTAAAGTAATATTACTACCTGTCTCATAAGATTACTATAAAACAATATACAGATATGGACACAATAAGTAATAATTGATCAGCTTCAGTTATTATTAGTATTGTTACAGAAAGATCAACCCCCAGGTGTTATACAGTAGGACCTTCCTATATTTTTATATCCATCAATGAGATAACACACCCTGAAATGAAACTGCTAGAATAAAAACTAGGTATAATGTGATTTGTCTGTATAGAGTTCTGATCTATAACTTCATCATTAAATAGGAAAAGTGGTATGATCTTAAGTAATTTATAAACTAACAATGGTGATTGTCAAAGCCCATAGGGATGTGGCATAAACAGCCTAGTTGCAAGAAATTGTCTTCATACCTGTCTCCAATTTGCTTACTTGCTTCATCCCATAAACTATTTTTAAGAAATAATTTAGTTCTCCATTTGTTCATTTTGTTCTCCAATAATAACTCAGATTAGGCATTGATTATCTGTGATACAAAAAATAGACTGGTGAAAAGACTATATATTCCACATAATGTCTCTCCTTGGAAAAGAAAATTAAAAGTATTATTTTTTTCAACTTAAAACATTTCTAGAAAAAGTTGAAATATTTTTTATATATTTATACTTACAGCTTAAATGTGGAAGATATGTTATTCAAAGCCAGAGGTTTTAAGTAAATTTATTCTAAATGGTAATAGAAATTGAATAGTTAAGTTGTGGTAAAAATACCCATTGCAAAAATATAGCTTTAGTTTTTAATAGTCAAAGTTTTTAAAAATATTCTGATATTATTGTAAAATGTAGCCCATTGGAAATCTAACTAGCAATTGGTTATATTTTATAATTTTGATTATAATTGGTGGAAATAGGCCTCAATTTTTTTAAATCAGTGTGACCCAAATTGAGACAGACAGCAGAAACAATCTCAACTATTATGACATAGCCACATAGAAATTAGGTTTTAAAAACTCAATATTTAAAATGATTTTAAGCATGAAAATGTTTTTATAAAAGAACATAATAACATTTTGTTCTTTTTTTATAAACACGCCTTAAGCCCATTAGATGTGTTTATGATTAAGGCAGCCCTCAGTGTAGTCACAGAAGCTTCTTTCTGGGACCTTTATTATAATAGGCTCTAGCACTTTATATGCTGCCCCCAGCAACCTCGCTGGTCATTTTTCCAGGCAGAACGACATCCTTCAGTGTCCTCCTCGTCAACATCCTAACAACAGCCACTCTGTATGATATCGGCAACCATGTGCACTGTTTAGGGCAGCATCAAAGGATTTATTGGCAAATTTTACTATGTTTTATTTTACATGAATCTTTGGAGTTGCTGCTGAATGGAGATTTAAATAATAGGAAACATCTAAAACGATGCTGGTCAACTAATGAGTCATTCTTATTGTTTCTTCTAAACTATTTCTTTTGTTTGCAGAGAATTGCCACTCTCTGCATGAGAAGGTGGATGATGATAAACACAATTAATTCCATAGCTTTTCTCTGATTTTATAGAAAACATTGATGAAATGTATGCTTTAACAAAGTGATACCTGAATAATCTGATAAGAAAATGTTTTCACTTTTAAGAAAATATATTTAGTGGAGTGTTTGTTAAGATGAGGCTTAGTTTAAGTTTATCTCTGCTATTTGTATAACCCCACCAATATGAAAGTGAGTATTTTTTAAAGTTGTATACATCCAGAAGGACAAGGAAGATGAGGGTATGTGATGGCTGAAGATAGATGTCAGCAATTTTCTGTCAATAAGAAAGTAGATGACTTCACAGAGTGCAGACAGCTCAGAAAACTTAAACCGATATAAGGAAGCCAATAAAGAATGAAGAGGCCAGGACCAGTTCTTAGAAGCACAATTTCCTTTAAGATAAATGTTACAGTCTTAATGCACTAGGTTGGCCAAAAAGTTTGCTTGGTTTTTTGTATAATGGCTCTAGCAGTGCTTAGTTGTCTTCAACTTCATTCAAAACAATTTTGTATTGTGGCAGCTGTCATATCAGTGTGCAATTAAAAAAAAAAACTTACCAAAATTGATGAAATTATATGTAGTCATTTTAACACTGAAGATGGAAGAAAATGAACTTTTTGACATATTATGATTTATTAATTCAAGAAAAGTAAAAATGCAAGTGAAATGCAAAACAAAAAAGATTTGTGCAGTGCATGGAAAAGGTGCTGTGATTGATCAAACATGTCAAAAGTGGTTTGCAAAGTTTCTTGGTACTATTGACATCTTGGCCAGATAATTCTTTGCTGTGGGGCTGTCTGTCTTATGCATTGGAAGATGTTTAGCAGCACCCCTGGCCTCTACCCACTAGAAGCCAATAGCAGGAGATAGCTGACATATTCAAAATATTCAAATCAATAAACTTATTGGTGGAAATGAAAAATGTGTCCTTTATTTTATGGAAAAAACTAAATGGACTTTTTTTGCCAATCCAATACTTTATTAAAAAGTTGAGGATAGGCAGTATGAGATGATATGTGTGCTGCTTAGCATATATACAAGACTTCAATATCCTTTAAAGAGATCTTTTAGAAACTATAATAACTGACAACTCACTACAAGCCCCTGCATATCAGCCAGAGAAATGGACATCACACAGAGGGAGTTCAGTGGGGGGAAGGGAAGAGAGGAATAACAGGGAAAGGGTACAGGGAAGACGAATCATAATTAGGAGGCATAAAATAGATGAGGAAAGATAAAAATGGTATAGGAAACAGAGGACTCAACTTAATATGTGCAGCCCATGGACATGAACTAAGGGGGGAGGAATGCTGGAGGGTTGGGGGGCAGGGTGGAGCGGGGATAGAGGAGGAAAATTGGGAAGACTGTAATAGCGTAATCAATAAAAATACTTTAAAAAAAAGAGAGCTGCTAAGCAAACTCAGGTGAAAAGCTCAGTGAGGACAAACGTTGCCAAACTGTGATGGGAAAGGAAGGGTTTTTTGCTGGTGGAATTTCCCTGTTTAGTGCCATCTTTTAGATTTAGAAATATTAAATTGGTATATTCTTTGTTAAAATTTTTCTTTTAGATGAAACATAGATGAATTTGAGTAGTAAATTGAAATAAGAAAGGAACTGTAAAATATACATAATTTAATAGCATTCTTACCAGTTATTACATTTGTAATTTAATCATAAACTTGTTTGAGAATTACAGATAGTTTAACCACATCCTTCTGGTCTGTCTGATTTGACATTCTGAAATATTTTTAAGAATTATTTTGTCAATAGAGTTGTACCCTTTGTCAATGTTTCTGTGCAAATGTAACTATTACTAGAGATGAGCCACCCTTCCAAGGTATGTTTGGCATTATGAACATGTTCATGCAATATGTCTGAGACTTGCTTCAAAATAAACCAATGCAGAATGGGGGTGATGGAAGGTGGGCTGGGTGTGGGTACAACAAGATGTGCTCCTTAATTCTGCATGTGTTTCAGATTTTCTATACAAAAAAAAAAAACTAAAAACAAAAGGGGAGGACTGTATATGATATTGAAATGTGTTCAGTTTAGGTCACGACTTTTATTTGCTTGCATTTGGAAAAATATTTTTAAGAATTTCCTTTTGGTTCCTAGATAAAATCATTTCAATTATGGTTTATTTCCAACACAACATTCAGCCTACATAAAATTATTTCGATTATTGTTCATTTCAAACAACATTCAGCCTAGATAAAATCATTTCAATTGTTATTTATTTCAAACACAACATTCAACCTAAGTATTAAAATTAAGATAGTTTATCTCATAGATTATATATTATAAGACAAACAAACAAACAAAAGAATATATAGTTAAAATGGGATCAGATAGTATATTAAGGAAGTCCCTACTCTAGGTGTGGCTGATATACTTGTCTTTGTTATTCATATTTTAATTAGCATCCAAAGATTGCCAGTTAATATATTAAATGTTGATGAAATATATTGACCTGTTTGCCAAATAAACTAGGTTTGTATAAACTAGGTCTTGAGAAGCTAACTAGGTCTATTCCCTTTACCTTGAAGGATGCTGTAGGCTGAATCCTAAGACTTCCTGTGTCCAGCTATGAACTCTGGATTTTTTTTTTTTTTGCTTGCTTGTTTCAACTGTCAATTTTACTATAAGGTGGTAGAATTAATTACAAATTTAAATTATAACTGGGTAGTCTTTGGTCAGGCACCAAATTTTATTAGAAGCAAACTGCTTATTCAAAAGTGACCATGGAACAATTCAAACTGCAGAGCAAGAAGAACAAGAAACATTTCACCGACCGATGGATTGTTTTAATTCTGCCATTCTGTCACCAGATGATCTCACGCTCTCCATTTTTAGGTGGGTAAAGTCTAACATCATGCTTGGTGCAGAAAGCTTTCGTCACAGTCTAGTTTCTATTCAGTCAGTCCAGTGCTTCTCGCCGTCTCAGTTGGGATAGATGGCCTTTGCAGAACTGGCTGTGCTTGAGCCTTCTTTGCAAGCAGCTTTAGCTCTGCAATGCACTTGTCAACTGCCCCCTTTACCTGGTGTGCAGAGATGCTCTGCACCATGTGCTTCTTCACCCCCTTCACCATGTGATCTTGTTTCTTTTGATACATCAGATTCTGCAGAGATATTACAGTGCAGGCGATTCTTTACCTCCAATTCCACAGCAATGCTATTCCTCTGGACCTCAAAAGGGTAATGGTGTTTTGGAACCAGTGCCTGCTGGGACTTCTCCAGATCTACTGCACCCTGGATGTTTTGATGGAAGCCTGTTTCATTTCTTCTAGTTGAGCAATTTTTTTGCTCATTGAGTTTATCAGCAAATTCCCCAATACAGGCACTATATCTTTAATCACATAGACAGGCAACCCTATGTTTGATATGGCAGAGATTGGTCCCTGAAGTAACCACATACATTACTTTGTATAGAAAATATAGGATAAGCTCAGTTCTGAGTACAGTTCAGGGTCCTGTTACACTGGTTTTAGGGTAAAGGAACTGGAAGAATTTCTCTGGGATCAGCCCATGACGAACTTTTCCTCCATATTCAGGAAGAGGTGGCACAGGGGCAAGATGTGGCTGCCCAGTATGAAAGACCCTTGTTGCCTGCAATACCCCTGCATTCTTCAGAGAGAGGGACCACAGTGGCAGCAGCAGAAAGTAGCATCCAAGACAGCATGGTCAGTGAGGGTCCGTTTGGGTTACAAAATCCTGGCCTGAAATGTCGGCGTTTGCCCAAATCCGCCACTCAGGCAAAGTGGTAATAAAAACTTAAAGGAACCAAAAGCTGGGATTTCCTTGATTCAAAAAGACATATGAACTGTTCCTCTTATGTCTGTAGATGTGGCAAAACTTGGCTTGAAATTTTATTTTTTTTACAACCTCATAGAAAGGTAATGATTTGAGTTAGCTAATATTGTTCACATCAGAATTCCTTCAGCGGGCACCTATCATCTGCCCAAAGGTGCTTAACAGTTGTCCATAAGCAAATTGTATTAGGTCGGTTCACAACAGCAGTTACCAAGAATGGAGATAAAAACAAAGGAATCAGCAGAAGGTGCATAGGAGTAAAGGGAGCCCACCTTCCCTCCCCTACCTTCACAGTTTGAATAGCCTCCTTCCCTACACTGACAAAAGAGAAAGATTTTTCTCTGCAGAAATTGACCCAGAGGGTCTCAGGTTCCTGAAACAAGGAGAGGGGCAAGTTTAAGTCCTGTGCTTAGAAAGTAAGTGAGTGGGGGGAAGGAGGGAGGAGTGGGGGGGGGGGAGAGAGAGAGAGAGAGAGAGAGAGAGAGAGAGAGAAAGCAAGCCTACATGCTGACTGCAGAGATCCTAGTGCTTTTCTAGGATTCTGCAGTGCTTGGTTATTCATTGCTGCACCCTAGGAGGCTGCAAAGCAGTTTATAACCCCAAGCTTAAGGTTTTTCCTTGAATTTACTGCCTGCCCAACAAAAAGGCCCCCAGACTTGATATTTTGGGTCTCATGGTCAGGTTCCCAACCTAGTAATCCTAATGTGAAGCTTTACAGGAGTCCATAAACCAACAGAGGTCACCCTTCATTTTTCCATGTCTCCCTTTTAGAAATGAAGCATCTCCAGATGAGTTCATGATGTTTCCAATGCCAATGAACAGTTTGTTTTGCAATGCAAACCATTGAAATGAACAGCAGAAGAATTAGAGAAACTCAGGAAAAATGCAGGGAGTAGTTAGAGGACATTTTTTTTAAAATATAGCTTTTTGGATAAGAGAAAATTATCAATTTGTGAAATGAGAACAGGATGCTTTAAAATAACAATAAGATTATTGAAAATAATTTAGATGCATGTTAAACATCAAAAAATGTTCAGGAAATCATTTAGAAAATAGAACAACGGACAAACAATATACAAAAGAAAATACTTCAAGTACCCAAGGTCTGACATCTAGCTAATAGAAATTTTTGGAGAGAATGAAAGAAAGGCAGATAGATTAGATATATTAGGTGATAGACAGACAGATAGCTAGATAAATGATAGATAGATAGATAGATAGATAGATGATAGATAGAAAAAATATGTAAGAAATGCATTAAAAACAAATAATAAAATAATTTTTCCCAGAACTAAAATACTGGCCTAAGAAACCATCCAACAAAATATGTGGGGGAAAAAAGCCTAAAGCAAGGTATATCACCATGAAATTTTAAAAATATTTAGACAAACTTATTTCAAATGCTTCCAGAGAATTAAAAGAACTGGGAGTCAATGATACACTGCAGGCAACGTCAGGAATGAAAATGGTATGGGATTTTACAGCATAAACCTTGAAGATTAGAAGACAATGGTATAACGACATCAAAATCTTGAGGAGAATTATTTCTAACTTACGAAGTTTTGTATTTTGACATAATTCAATCACAAATCAGCGTAGAATAATAAATTTCAAACATGCAAGAGCTCAAAAATATATTTTTTAAAACCTGCTCCACAGGGAAAGAAGCCACAGGAGAATGTGTTCCAGCAAAATAATGGAGCAAACCAAAGCTGGGGTCCATAAAGAGGGGCCTGGAGCATTCAACACTGGACAAACACGGGGGGAATGACACTAAAAGCAAAGGAGATGGTAGACAACAGGGGTGCAAATGCGCCAATGGTGTAGCGGGCTGAGGAAGCACCCAGATAAGACTGGCCTGAGAGGAAACTGACCTGTCATTGTGCACAGCACATAGTGAGGATGTGATCGGCTAGACTGCCAATGACCACCCCGGGCTGCCACAGAGGCCGGTCGCTGTGATACACACAGCTCAGACGGGAGCTAGTGGGGCGTCACAGTGCGTCTCAGCGGTTCTCTGTTACCGCGCTGGGTATAACGTCCTCCGTCGTTTCTATGTTTGGGAGTGGCATATATTTTAAAACATTGATTATCAAATTATACAATTTATATTACAAATCTGGTAGCTAAATATGGGTGTAGAAGGAGGGAAAATTGACTTAATATGATCATATTCTGGAAATATTATTCTAAATCAGGTTAATTTCAGGTTAATGTCCTAATCAGGACATTCCAGGTATATAATTGCCTTTTTTTTTAAGCTTTGACTTAAAAAGTCCATAAAGTCTATTTATGACTAACTTCAGTTTTTAATACACTGAAATTTAGTTGTCATATTTAAAATAAAATAAAGAATAATATCCCTCTGTACATATAGTACAAGTTTATTGGCTCCATTTTTTTATATGTGAAAAATCTGGAATAAAATAGAATAATTTCCAAAATGCATTATAATTAAAGTAATTGAATAATAATAATGTGATTTTTCAGGCAATGACTCATTGTCAATTAATCTAACCTTGGGTCTCTGCTCTTAGTACCTTTTTTAAAAACACTTTTTGCTCATTAATAACTGTATTTCAAACTAGGGTGTTATAAAAATATATTTTCAAACAGTGTAATTTAATTTAAATTTTGTTTTCATTTTTACTTTAATTTTATTTTTAGTAATTTATTTTTGTTTTTTTAAGAGAAATATCAGGTATTAGAGACTCATATAAGCTATTGGCCAAAATAAAGCTTTTGCATTGTCTTTGAATCCAGGAATCTTTTCTTTCTCTGCATTGTTTTCCTTACTTTCACCCTCACACCCTGAAATTGGGAATTTACTATAATAGGTATTGATGTTTACACAGCATTTTCTAACTTTATAGGAGTATTAGGATGTATTTCCTCTTTGTAGGGAGGGATTGAAATAATCTTTTAAAATTGTCAAGCAAAGGCTATTTCAAAACTGCAGGATCTTCACAGACTTCTTACAATGGCTCTTATTATTCATGGAATCACAAGCTTTAAAACCAGGAGAACTCGCATTGACCCTGTTATTACCTCTAGATGTAAACAGTGGTCTTTGCAATAAGCTATGTCTCTGCCAAAAAGGAAGAAAGCACCATAAACAAGGACAGATGCCACAGTTTGCCTAACAAATCTATAAAAACTAATATGCACTAGGATACCCTGGTCTAGCCCAAGTGTGCCAAAGCGGAGAAGATTCTAATGTACTATGGGTAGGGATATAAATTTGCCTCAAGGGAATGTTGGCAATATGTATAGTATAATCACAATATATATGCATAAGGTTCATATTACACTGTTGTTCATGAAAGCAAAGAATGGAAACAAAAGGTCTATTTAAACAGATTAAATTAACTGTGGCACATCTAGACAATGGAATGCCATGTTTTAATTTAAAAGAAAAAGTTAGGTCTATATTCACTCTCCTGAAAGGACATTCATAATATGTTGATAATTAAAAAGGTCAAAGAATATATTTTATTCTGAAAGTATATATACCCAAATCTTAACAGTGATACACTGGGTAGTGATATTTATGTAATATTTGTTTTATCTAATTTTTCTAATTTATATTAAAGTTAGCATTTATTTTTTAAATAATTTAACAAAGAAAAATTATACACTATAAAAATCTACTTGAAATTAACTTGAAATTTCATAAAGTCCTGATAATGGTGACACTTTTCACGGAGCCATGATAATTTTATACAAAAATAGTATTCTTTCTAAAAATTGCTCCAGATTTTACAGTGGTTTTTATAAGAGTGATGTATTTGTCAGTGAAAGCAAAAATCCCACTGATTTGATCCCACCCTTTGTTACTGAAAAGCTTACAAGTGTGGTGATTTAACACTGGAGTATAAAGAAAATTCCGTGTTATTTTGATCATTCCACTTCTTCAGAAAGACAATGAACCTCTAGTTCTTACTATTTAGAGTGTGCTGAACTTATTGCTTTGTCTTACTAATGACCCTTTTTATTTATGGGTAATGGACATGAACAAAATTTATAACTTTAGGTTGAGCTCTTTAAAATCTGAATCCTATTCAAATAGCCACAGTATCATGCTATTTAATGACTTTGAGGTTTTCAATGTATAATTATAAAAAACAAAAATGGATTAGAGTTATTCTTAGGCATTTGGAGAACTGCCAGAAATTAAAGGAAGCCACCTTTCTCTGCACAGTTTTGAGATCAGTGAGTTTTAGCCTTTTCTTTGTTTACAGATTAAGTTGAGAAAATCTATAATAAAACCTATGGTCTCTCTTCCCAGAAAATTGTTCTATGCACATATAAAATTACTTTTATATACAATTTCAGGTGTTCACAGGGTTCCCTGAAATGCATGCTTTTAATGGATAAATTAAAATTAGTAGGTGAAACTAAAAGAGAAGCTGGATTTATTTCTAAATTAGATGGGTTTTCTAACAAAGCTTAATTTTTCAGTGATTTGTACTTCGTTAAGTACTCAGTGAGGATGATTAGGTATATTCTGTAAGCGGATTGAGTAAAATGGTATAGAAAGAATTCCAGCCTCCAAACTGAAGTTTGACAAGATGACCTCAGAGAACACTTTCAGATTTTTATCACTGGATTCAGATAAAGACAGTGCATTTAGTACAATAGGCAGGCTTTGAGAGCATGAAGGGAATTAAAACAGCACTGCTGTACTATTCTCTGTCAATCTATTTTTTTATCACAAAGACAAAACAAGTATTTGGTGTTCTCTTTCTTTGTCTTTCTTTGACCTCTAGGTCAGCAGAGGGTAGAAATCGCCTACCACCACATGTATAACCCTCCTACCAGGAACTTAGTTATGAGGAAAAAATCACATGGTTCTTCTCTTTAAAAAGTACATCATCTATCTCTGGGCAACCAGCATGATCCTTTGTGTGAAAACACGCAGAGCAAAACTCCCCTTACTCTGACATTTAGAGGCTTCCTAGTTTAACTGCTCCCACCCACTCACTCTAACATGAGGTCTGCTGAAGTGGACACACATGGAGCTTTGTGTTTATTCCTTCTGAAATCAGAGCAGAAAGCCAGTGTTCAACATAGTCTGGAAGGTATCTGCAACATGATAGAGGAAAACCAACAGTAATGTATAATTTGCATATCATAATAGTGAGAACTGGCTTAAAATCAAATATTTTTTCAGAGAGACTAAAGAAAATATAGCAACCACAAAATAAGAATGGCATGTTATGAAAAATAGCAATCTATAAATTAAAAAATTAATACAACTTAATGGAAGATTATTTAATTAACTGAAAAAGATGAAATATTTTTAAAAACCTTCCAGAAAGTATAGAAAGATAGAACATATAAAAGATAATATGCAAAAGGATCTAGTTGGAATTGGTAACATTGATTTAAAAGATGATCTCAAAAAAGAATTAATGGTAAAAATTTTCAGTACAAGCCAAATTTAACAATTATTTTTTTACATTAAAAAATGATACTCATAACCAAAGTTTTCCAGGGCTTAGTTAGGAGTAAGCTGGGCCATAGTAATTAACTTAACAGTGTTTTTACAAACTACACAAATGAAGTTTTGATCAATTATATCCTGGAGTTTTTAAAGGTCACCAAATAACATGTATGTACATGACTAGGTCTAATATAGCTGGGAAGGTGAATGATTCTAGAAAGAAGGAGCAGCACATGGAAAACTTTGGTGTGGACAAAGGAAAAAGTTCTGTTGCCCTATGGTGATCATTAAAATATTTAATAAGTGCCAACTCATTAGAACAGATGCAGCAATGGACTAGGATACACACCAGCTCTGCACACCCAGCGTGACCATGCCTGGCTGAGTGTCACTCCTGTTCGTACCAGGAGTGTAGTACAAGTTCTTTGGCTTAATTGGAAAGTTCAGGTTTGGTGTCCAAACTAGTTTTTTAAATGAGCAAATATAATTTTGGATAAGCGAAAATAATGAATAGAACAGGGAAAAATAGATAAGGTAGCTTATCTGTATTAAGACATATGGTTTTATGAAGTGAGAAGACCAAATTTTTTTAAAGAAAAAATGCAAATACTTATAGGGTAATCTCTTTAACTGGGTTAGTATAACTGCCCTATCTCCTCCAGAATATCTATCCTTTACGTATGTGTGTATATATGATGTGGACATTGGCCAGCAGTGTCCTGTCATTATTGAATTAAAACATACACACAGACTACCGAGTCTGGTGGAGGAATAAGGAAGACAGATTGGCTTTCCTCTCAAGAGGAGCAAAAGCCTCGGCCTCCACCATGACAGGCCTTTATTCTCATAATATCTCCTCACATTATAAGATGGTTCTTCCTATCTGGTTACAACAAAGGAAACAATGCCCCTCATTACATCACGGAAGAACGATATTAGCAAATGAACGGGCAGCCTTACACTGGGCCTCTGCAAAGTACTTGCAGGGTGAGGGGGTTTCAGCAAAAAGCCAGGCTCAAAACAGCCTAAGTATAATGCAAATCTGATTACCCACAAGAGAACCTATCTGTGGGCATGGGTCCTGTGCATCTCCGAGTGGGAACTGGGCCCACGCCACGCAGAAGGGTCTGCCACATATATGTAATATAATTTTTTTAAAAAGTAAAGAAGTCATTGACTTTATTTTAAGGCAATAGATGCCTGATTTACCTTTCAGTGGAGGTTTTGATGCTCATGTTTAAGGGTTTCTTAGACACCAGGAGAAGCAAGAGAAGAAGTAAGAGTTAGGAGAGGTGCTAGAAACAAAGATCTGTTAAAGGCTCATTATGGTTCAGGTTCAATACTTTACCCTGAGGAGTCAGAGGTGAATTACTGAGATGATAAACAAGAAAAAAAATCACTTTGTAAGAGTAAAGGAAGGGGCAAATTTAGGGTGATAAAACAAATGGAAAGATAATTATCTTTAGAAATAAGACTCAACCCTGCCAGAATCTTCAAATCTAATTACAGTAGGTTACTAATGATTGAATCTTATTTATTTCTTATTCACTTGAGAGCTGAAAAAAAATGGGTTATGCTTAATTAATTTTGAATGAATTAATTAAATGAGTGATAATGAAGTTCGTGTTTAAGGTTAAAGGGCAGTAAATTCAATATAGGCAACTTAATTTCTATATTTTAAGTCACAAATATCTTTTATTTAAAAATGAGAGGTTTTTTTATCTATAATCTTTTTATGTTATTTCTTCAGTTTATAAAATCTAAGCCATAGTGAATAAGATTCATTCTTGCTCAAGAAATTCCATTTTCAAAAAAATGACCTAATAGTTTACAATTAAAGAAGTGGTAAATTGAATTGTGTATTAAAAAAACATAAATTCACATTTCATATAAATCACATTCATTTAATTTCACTTAATGATTAATGATTATATTGATTTATCCATAATTAAAATTTATGGTACGATCATGGTTATTTCTTGCTTCTTAAATTACAGTTATTATTAAATCAGGATTTTGGTTGAATTTTGTTATGTGAAGTAAAGAAATAATTACCTGATCCTTCATGCAGTTTTCTAGTATCCTCATTACTATCTCTGCCCAAACCGCTAGAGGGCAAGACAATCTAACATATTAGAGCAGATCTAATGTTATCCAACAGAGGGCAGTCACACACGTACTAGGCAAACGAGTGTTACATTTCAACTACTCACATCTGCCATTCCCTTTGGGGATTATAAGAGGGAGGAGAGAGGGAAAGAAAGGAAGAAAGAACACAACCCTCTCAATAAACAATTCATTGGCAGACTTCTGAAACTGTTAAGCAAGTCAGTTTAATAAACAATTTGCTTGTCTCTAAATTTAAAGAGTTTAACTTTGAAGTGAAAAAAACACAAGTTAGAAGATAAATCTTAACAAAGGGAAATAAGAAAACATATGAAAATCATTTCCAATCAAAGAGACCAAGTGTTAACAGCTTTATTTTTATGTACAAACACAATATCAGGTTACTCTTAAAGGCTAAGCAGTGAATCAGCAGCATAAATAATTTTTTATGAAACAAAAACTGGAGAAAGCTGTAAGTAAAGTGACAGATGGGATTAGCCATTTCTCATAAAACATCAAGAAGAAGTCTGGGTTAATGGAAAAAGTCAAGAATCAGGAAGCCTGGGTTCTATCCCTAACTGCTATCTGTTGGCTGAGTGACAATTGGCAGGCTGGCCGATCTGTGTAAGCCTTCAGTTGCTTCAGATGCAAAGTTATGGAAGTTGTGACATAAGTGATTTCCAAAGCTGCTTGGTCATTGGAAACCTCGATGTGCCAGTCTCCAGACCTATGAATTAGAGCTGAATCTCCAACAGTGAGTCTCAACAACACACACACACACACACACACACACACGTATATGTAGAACCTGTATACATATATACACACATTATAGTTGTACAGTTTAATGTATATGTATGTATATTCATACACACACACACGTGGTCTGGCACAAATAATGCCCTGTTCTTATTACAAAATCTTTTATTACAAAATCATAAGCATGTCATTCTGTAACATAATAATATCACCCTCAAGTATACCATATGACATTTTAGGTGAAATGTGCAAATTAAAGGTATACATTATTACACCCATATTATTTACCCTACCAACCACAGTCACACAGGCGTCACCTCTGCCGGACCCTGTATATACACATGCATGTGTGTCTGATTCTAGGTAATTCTGATGACCTGTCATTATTATAAATAGGCTAAATGATGAGTAAATTTTCCTTTTTCACTTTAAAAGTCTATAACTTTATGATTTCTTGACATCAGTAAGTTGCTATTTTAAGATAGAAAATTTTTTTTGGCCCAACACTACAAAGAAAAAAACACAGCAGAAAAAAATTGAACTCAAAAAAACAATTTAGACAAAACATTTTTAAGAGTTCAGTGGATACCTTTGAACTTTTTTCTCTTTGCCTCAGAATTTTCATTTTTTAACTAAGTATTTGTCATTACTACTTTTGATATTTCATGGCTGCAATTGAATCTGTGCATAATCATGATGACTCTATTGTCATCGTTGTAACTTGGATATGAAATAGCTAATTACCACAGGGCTGACCTTACTGTCTCTGCTCAGGTTCTGGGGATGGTGAGAGGATATCTCTCCTATAAATTACTATGTCACTAGCACAACTGAAATTCTACTTTAGGATAAGGCAAGAGAAAGCACACTTCACCTGAAAGCAATACCTGAAGAAAGAGAAACAGATTCTGGAAATGATTAGCACATTGCTTTCTGTGTGAAGCTTATCTTTTTTACAATCTCACTCCTAGTAGGAGGATTCTCAGTAAGTTTAACTTTACCTTAAATACATCAAAGAAAACTTTCTTGTAAGTCACCTAACTACCCAATTAAGTCTAGCGACAGAGATAAAATGACTTCGTTTTAGGTGGATGTATTATATATTTTGTACACAACTTGATCACAAGGCATGTCGATCTTTGTGTTTTGTCAGTGCTCTGGGAAGCAGCATAGATTCTTGTGGGATTTTAACATGGTGATTGACATGGGAGATGAGATACCTCATTACAAATGAGTGACTAATAACCTTAGAATCAGAGGTGATATTGAAGAATGACCAAAGGCAATGACGCTCTCTGCTAATCTCCTGTTTTGATCAGCACACTATTTTTTAATCAGATTCTACATAATTTTTCCTTAAGAAGATATGAGAATGTATTATTTTACTGACTTCATGTGACACAGCACTTTCTGTTTCTGTGGAAGAACAAAGCAGAATAATTCAGAAATAAGATCTATACACATGCTTTCCCTTTACTTATCACATTTATCTAATTGTCACCCTGTGCCCCTTTCCCCCATAGCCTTTCTCTCTCATGGTGTTAAAAAGTGCTCTTTTACTTTTGCACTAAAGATAAATATTTTTATTTCAAGATAACACTTTAAAAATTACTCTCATATAATGGCAGCAAAAAATATAATTCTGCCGTTCCAAAAGAACTAAACTGAAATCAACAGTAATTCAGTCTCACATTTTATTTTAAAATGAGAACAACTTCTAAGCAGGTATTTGCCAGCTGTTCAAGTTCATTTTAATATATACACATATTTGTTATGGGGGAGCAAGCTACAATGTTATATTCCATGCACCTTTCTGAAAGCATTATTCCAGAGCCAACTAGTCCCAGAAAATGAAGTTCTTAACCAGTCCAGAAGGTGAGTAGAAAAATATTGAATTCATTGGGGTAAATAGCACTCCCACGTTAAATATGATTCATGTCATATCCTGCAACAACAGAAAATACAACTGAAAATTTTAGAACTAATTTCATAATAAGAGCTTGAGAATGTGGACATTTACCACTATCAAGAAAACTTGTGAGGCATGTTCATTTTATGCTAACACAACTACCCTAAATTACCTGGTTAGGAAACTAGCTGTTATTCATTTGACTATTAGGAACATCAAGCCTGCAGGAGATAACTTTAATATTCAGAAAGAACTTCAATATTCAATTTATTTTCAACATAAATATATACCCTCAACACAAGGTGCTTGATTAAATCCAGTGTTGCCCTGAGCCAACAATGGTCTTCTTTCTTCTTAGGTTCAAGATTTGTTCTTTGATCCTGACTCAGGGAATACCTCTCACACCCTTAGCCTGACACACTCACCTGTCGGGTGAATGGACTTCTGGGTATGTCCTCTGCCCTTCCATTTCTATTTAATCCATGTACTATAATTGCTACAAAATCTGGCCTTCCAATTGGGATGCAGGGTACCCCTTTAGCTTTTCAGCTCTAGTTAGATCCCTACCTTCATCACATGAATAGAGAGAAACAACCCAGTATTTGGATGAAGAATCTTCATAGAGCATCTACATCCCTCACCCTTCTTCCAGCTTCTCTAATTGTCCCTTGGATATGTTATATCAGTAAGATGCTAAGAAAAGATAACTTACCAAATAAAAAGTTTTATACTCTATTATTATAAAAATAATTTTAAAACAGGTGTTCTAGAAGTCCATTCTAAGTGTCATAGTAGGTGTTTATATTTTGGGCTTTTTTATTGTTGTTGTTGTTTGTTTGATTTAATGAACAGAACCAGAGCATTTGCGGCACTAAATGGCTGACCCCTCCACAAAATACTTTCATCACTAATATTTCTTACTGTGTAAAACGCCACACCAATCGTAATGTTCCTCTGAGAATTCAGACATCTGTAACTCTACCAGATGACCACACTCTGATTTAACATTCCATGAAACCCAGTTCGGAGTCATGCATTAAAAAAGGCACCCAGATTCTCAGTCTCCTAGAATTTATATTCTGTCTTACTTCTCTTTTTCCTCCCAACTTTTATCCTTTTTTCCTACATGCTCTGCAGAGAAAAATCCAGAAGCCCTTTGAAGATAGAAAAATACAAACAAATTTGAAATGTTGAAGAGATAGATCCTACTACTTCTTGATCAAATCTAGAAGGTGAGCCAAGTGATAGGACCAAAGTATTACTACTCTATTTTGGGGAAAGCACTTATCAGACAATGTGAACAGAAGGGATGGATGTGAGAGCATCCAACTCACCCTCAATACATTTGCTTTGCTATCTAAATAGCCATCACTAATATGCCATGTGTTATGCATAAACATGAAGCCGTTACAACATCTTGTGTTTTCAAACAGACAGGAGTGGGGATGTAAAGTGGTGCATGGATAGAAAGCACAGTGTAGGTTTCCCAATACCACATCTTTTCTACTTTTCATTCGGGTTTATACAGTAGAATAATCATATTTCTTAAAAGTCCAGAAAGGGTCTCCAAACAGCTTGGATCATCTATTTCATTAATTCCTGAACTATCACAGAATGGGCTAAGGTTGTGTCTTACCAGATGTTAGAACATAGTGGTAAAGTTTCCCAGCTCTGCAATCAGACTGCTAAGACTAAATCCAAGTGCTTCTACATGCCCAGTGTGCGCCGTTGGGCAAATGACCTCATTATTTCGAGATTCATTCAGTTTGCTTATCTGTAAAATGGAATGAAGCAGCCGCATTATAAAATTATGGTGAGCTAAGCCACTAAAGTGCAATACAAATACTGGGCCTGGTGTTTAATAATTACACAACAAACATTACTTGTATAATTTTCTTTGTTCTTTTAATACTTGCAATCAAAAACAAGAGCACATTCTTCAGCATTTGGATCAACTAAAATCAAATTGGATAATCAGTTGTGAGCTAACTTTAAGTCACGAAATATTGTGGCTATGAAGCCAAAATACCATTAAGTAGATGCAGCATGTTGGTGAAAAAAGCAGGAGAATTGGTGCCAGGCAAGTATTTTAGCTACAGTTTCTCCAATTACTAGTTATGTGACCTTGAGTAAGTCACTGAATCTCTGAGGGTCAACTTTCTTGTATGTAAAAAGGAATAACACATATATTTGCCAGACATTTGTTGGAGGGATTAAAAAAGGTCATTTATATGTAGTTAAAACTATGAACGTTAAATTGAGTCAGGTAAATTTCCTTCGCTTTAGGAGACAATGAGAAACAAGAACAAATAAATAAATCAAAAACAGCACATGCTCAGCCAAGCCTTTCCTCTGTGGACCTTCCTTACCTGCTTCTACAGTTTTCTCTCCTCAGAATGATGCTGGTTATTCTCACCTCTTCTGTTACTCTCCTCATCTGTCTCGTACGTGTTTACAAGTCTATAGCCCATAGAAATGAGACATCTTATCTGTTTCTGTATCTCCAGCAACTAGCACAGAGACAAACACAGTGAATGGTCCTCAGCAAATGATTTTTCAATAAATGAACGCTTACATGAAAGAATGTATTTTCCTGACATTAAAGATAGGGTATATCATTTTTTAGGATGGATGGCCAAGAAAAAATTTCTACACCAACTATTAACCTCACAAGATTATCTTTTATATTACATCTCTGGCTGCATGCTTCTTGGTATTGTTATTAGAAATGCTATGCTAATATTCCATTGTCAAGCAGATGTGTCTTTTGCTGAGCAGATAAAGGCAGCCACACAGCCATCTGGAAAGAAAACTTGGAATCCCGTAGAAGGTCCAGAAAAAGAGCATTAGTTTCATGAATGTGGCACTCATACAACTGTGTTGGAACAAAGCTGGCTGTGAACCAAGCCCTGTGTTTGCCTGCCTGCCCTCCTGAAAGACTTTATGTGTTGTATGGGCTAAAAGAGACAGGCAAGGGTTTTAAGAGACAAGCAGAAAAGGAGATAGAATGTCATTTAAAACACACTTCCAGGTTCCGTCTCAAGTGAAAGCTCAGTAACTCTGAGTGGACCCGTACCAGCAATGTTTAAACATGTCTGCACATGATCAGATTACTCTCATCTCATTTCAGCTTCAGTCATGTGTGAACCGTTAGAAGCCTGTACTGTCTAGGGTACTGTAAGCAGAGAACCAGCCCTTACATTCAAGTGGAACAGATTTGGGTGGGGAGTCCTAGTAAACTTACAAACAATTTATAAACTGAAACGTTTAGCAATTCTCGATTAAAGGTTCAAGCCCTTATAGCTCTTGGCCAATAAAATATAGGGTTTCATTGTTTTCAGTAACCATTTGGAAATCTTGCAAAAAAAAATCCAATCTCACATCTAGACAAAATTTTAATATTTCATCGACTAATCTAAAATAATGATTATGAAAAAATGTAGCATTGATATGTGTCTGAAATGCTTTCTATAAAGCTCTTCAAAATAGTATCCTTCTTGACTAAGAAGAAAGAGGTTGTGCAGTGATAGAAGCTAGGAAATTCAAACCAGTTTTTAAAAAAGAAAAAAAAAAATAGGAATTAAACCAGTCACACAAAATATCAGAAAATGAGTTGTGATTTTTCTTCAATACATAGCTAATCATGGTTCTTCAAACCCTAACTCTTCCACCTTTGGCAGCACTGATCTGTGTAAGCAATCCATTCTTTATTAAAGTGGCTTTTGTTACCCAGGAAGGCCTCGTGGTCTACCTATCTAACTCATCCTTTCCCTTCCAATTAACGCAGCCACTGAAATTCCATTGTGTGGAGTGTCAGTCTCAGAGTCAGGGCTACATCAAAGACCTATTAAAAATTCTGGTGGAAATCTGGAAATAAGCCAAAAATAAGCATGTCAATATACTAAATTAGAAGACTGTACTCAGCTCAAGGCTTCTCACAATCATGGACTGGGTCTACTCATCTTTTAATTCCTAATATGTAGGGTAAAACCCTACACTTAGTAAAATCTCAAAAGATTTTCTTTAAGAGTGTGAGGAACTAATCAAAAATTTGACTAAAATAAATTTTTTTTCAATTCACTATATGCTTATAAAGGCAGAATCAATATTGGAATAATATTAACTACATTACTCTTTTTTTTAAATATTTACTTTTAAATACCCTACCACAGGGTTGAAATGTATCTTTGCAGTAAGCCTATCTTAGGTGAGCAGAAAAGAGATTAAAGGGTGGAAAAAATGTACTACCTGGGGGTGTACAGATGAAGTAAAAGTGTACATGAAGAGGAATAAACTTCCAAGCACTCCAAGGGAGGAAAAAAGTAAGTAGCAGAACTTAGTTTTATCACAAAATCAACCTTATTCATTTATAAAGAATTTCCTAAGGGATTTTCTAAAATAACAATCAATGAAAAGATCTTTAAAGAAGAAAAAAATAAATGAATCACTTTAATTCAATTCAATAAAAGCTTTTCTTTATTTTCAGAGTAATAAATTCCCTTTTAAGGCCCTCCAAGGCCAGGTCTCTGTAGTCAGCATAAAATGAAATTGAGCAATTATTTGTTGAATTTTAACTTAAACAGTTGTAGACCAGAATAATTTAGGTCAGTTATGAGCAAGGATTCATGTCAGGATAGCCTTCAGTATTTGAGTTAATGATCCCTTCCCTCGATGTGGTGGTGAATAGAAGAACATCTGATAGGAGGTCAGGAGATTGGGATGCTTTTCTCAAATCCCATTTAACTAGCAACTGTTAGTCAATCTGGGCCACAGTGTGACCATCTGATCACTGTAGATGCTATTTGCATAGTCGAGTTGCTTTGATGAGCAATGAAACACTATATGTAAACAACTTTGTAAATATAAAGTGTTGTGTAAACACAATGAATCTATCATGAATATGCCTCTGACTTCATCCCGTGTACCCTACATATAGATTTCATGGACTTTTCTTTAGCACACATTGTAAGAGATATAATTGGAAAGCAACGTAGTTTGCTGTTAAAATATAAAAGCAAATATATTGGAGAGAAAAAAACACGCTCCAATGTACATGCATTAATATAAAACAAAGGACTTTTAAAAAAAATCATTTCCTCAATAGTATTCAGATTCTTTTAGGGCATATGAAAATATGTGTGATTTAACACATGATAAAAATGTATAATTTTTTTTATTTTTCCATAATAATAAGTAGTCATATTTTTTCAATAGCAAAATTATTTGTTTGCATCTTACTAATGCTAAAATTTCATAAAACCAGCCTTTTAGCTCAGTATGTTCAAATTCATATACCATAAAAGCAGCTCTTTCAAAGTTGAAAAATGTCATTAGGCATTTTTGTGCAGTGAATACTTCAAAAGGCACAGTGCTTGCTTTTGTTATCATTAGGGATAATAATAGTTTACACTCCAAACCATGCCAATATTGGCAGCAATAGCAGGCTGTGTTTAGAAATTTTGGATTCACTTGAAATCTAACCTAAATAAAACCAGAGTGGGTGAATCTACATGAACCAAACCCCAAATCCTGTGAATTTTCTTCTTAAATTTACATCACTGTAAATCCTCCTTATGTGCAAATGACTTAACAACAACAAAATTGTTGTAGGGGCCAAGAAATTAAAACAATATTTTATTATTTATTTCAGTGAGACACAGCTATTTTATTTTTGTTCCTTCTGCTGCTGCTTTTCCTCTTTGCTTTTAGTGAGAGATCTATTTAAATTTTCTTTAGATTTAGGTTTTTTTATAGTAACAAAATGTAATCATGAAAAGAAATCAGACATTGTCTGGAGATAGTGAAATTGTCTTTTTACAATGGAGGTGTAGAAATATTTTTGGACAGTAAAAGTAATTTTACAATTAAGATGAAAAATTATGTGGCATTAAGATGAAAAGTTATGATTAAGATAAAAAATTATTTTCTACTTGGCTTTCTAAACCCAAGTTTTTTCTTTTGTTTTTTTCTCCTCCTGTATTGCCAAAAACAATAATTTGAGAAGATATATGCACTTCTGTCATCACTGGACCATTCCACGCCTAGAGAGCCCTGCCCTGGCACTGTCTGGGACCTCCAGGATTTTGACTCGCACAGGAAAGAATTCAAAGGCAAGTCCAATTGGGAGCTAAAGCAAATTTTATTTAGGTAAAGAAAAAGAGGGTAGGCCACAAGTTCTTGGAGACGGGATCAGGGGTCGATCCCAGTACTGGGTGCTGCCCTCTGCTCTCCCCCAGGCTGCCAGTCTCACAGCCACCTCCCCGTGAAATAAAGGAAAGTCCAAGTGAACATGGGCCAACCAAGGAGTGAGCTGTGTGTCCCAGTCAGTCAGCTGTTGGGATTTTATGTGTTCCTAAGAGTGGGTTGTTTTTGAACCTTGCGACTCCAAATTCTGACTCCGCTTTATGGCTGACAGGGATTCTTGTTCCTAATGTGGTCCCTTCCAGGGTGTCATGGCATTCAACCCCCTGGATCCCTCTTGTGCTTGTAGTGTCAATTTTCCTTATAACGTTAATAAAATGAGCTTTGGGGTTGTTCCTAGTCCATTTTTCCTCTATCTTGGATTGATATGATTTTAGCCAGTTCATGTTGTTGTTGACTTCTGCTGCGATGGAGGAGTTTCCTGCCATAAACCGTTTCCCTTTGATCACTCACAGAGGTAAGAAGACCTAGTGGTCTATTGGCCTATGATGTCCGCACCTACTTTCTCATTCTACTCGGTGGGAGCTTTCCCTAACTTTTTTCTATCTCTCCTCACTATGTTCATGGCAGCATTTTTTACAATAGCCAAGATATGGAAGCCATCTAAGTGTTCACCAATAGACAATGGGATAAAGAACAGGTGGTACATGTGTACAATGGAATATTTCTCAGCTATAAAACAGAGCAAAACCTTGCCATTTGTAACAACAAGATTTAGAGGGAATTATGCTCAATGAAATAAGTCAGAGAAATACAAATAGCATATGATTTCACTGAAATGTGCAATCTAAAAAAACCAAAATAAATGAATAAACAAAATTGAAACAAATTCATAGATACAGAGAACAAATTGATGGTGCTGGACAGGCGGGGGCTGGGGGGATAGGTAAAAATGGTGAAAGGGATTAAGAAATATAAATTACCAGTTATAAAAATATTCACAGTGATGTAAAGTGCAACATGAGAAAATAGTCAATAACATTGTAATAACTACATATAGTGTCAGGTGGGTGCTAGACATATCAGGGTGCTCACTGCATAAGCTATATAAATGTCTATTCACTGTGTTCTGCATTTGAAACTAATGTAATGTTGTATGTCAAACGTAACTTAAAAGCAAACTTAAAAATAAAAACAAAATAAAAACTATTCTTTCTTGCTATCAGTGGTTTTTGAAATAGTATTTCAGAATCTCGGAAACAAAATATTGTAAGAAAGGTAGAAGAATGTGCACCTGTAATTCTAAATTACACTTGGAATCATGGGTCACTAAGAAATCAGAGTGGAGACAGCTAAAGACAAAGAATAGTGGAGACTGGAAGTCCAAGAAGGATCAGAAAAGAAACGGTGAGGCAACAAATCCCATAGAACCAACCAAAAAGAGGAAAAGATGGCCACGGCCCCTACTTCTCAACTTCTTATAGCTTCCTTTCCGGAATCCCAGTAGCTTGTAGCTACAGACATGCAAACAGACAAAATACAACAGTGATTCACAGCATCCTCTGCATGGTGTTATTTCAAGTGGATACATGATAATATACTCAAATTATTTCCTATTGTTTGGCATTAATGTTTTATTGGGTTGGCCAAAAAGTCCATTTAGTTTTTTCCATAAAGTAAAGGACACATTTTCCATTTTCACCAATAACTTTATTGATTTGGATATTTTGAGTTCAGTCAGCTATCTCCTGCTATTAGCTTCTAGTGAGCAGAGGCCAGGGGTGCTGCTAAACATCTCCTACTGCATAAGACAGCCCCGCAGTGAAGAGTTATTCAGGCAAAATAGTATCAAGAAACTCCACAAACCAGTTTTAACACATTCAATCAGTCACAGGACCTTCTCTATCCACCGCACAAATCTTTTTTTGTATTTTAGTTGCATTTTTACCTTTCTTGAAATAATAAAGCAAAATATGCTAAAAATGTCACATATTTCTTTCCATCTTCAACATTAAAGTGGCTGCACAAAAATTTACCAATTTTGATTTTTTTAAATGCACACTGATATGACAGCTGTCACAATACAATCTAACAAAATTGTTTCAAATGAAGTTGAAGGCAACTATGGTATACACTATTAGAGCCATTATACAAAAAATCTAAATGAACTTTTGGCCAACCCAATACATAAGTTTTTGAGCATATCTCTGAGTATTTCTGTAAAATTAATTAGTAAAAGTAAACTGGTTAAATTAGCAAGTATAAAATTTAAGAGTTTTCAACCAAATTTCTGATCAGGAAGATTGCACTAATACTTCTACTAATGGCACATAAGCAACATCTTGCTTTGAACTCTTGCCAACATTGACTATCAAAATAAAAGGCATTATTTTCCATTTTTAAAAACAAAACTGACTTTCACTTTCCAAGAAGAAAATAGCTTTATTGTTTTCTCTAACAATAACGATTTATATACACTTCTGTTAACAAGCCCACAAATCTCTCAACCCAGAGATATTTGTAATTAACATTTTGGAAAATTTCCATCAAAACTTCATCTACTTATCTATGCTGACATGTACACAAAATCCCATGAATGTGACTATGCTACAATGCAGCTTTATAACAAAATTTTCCACCCTGCAGTAGCCCATCTATGTCTATTTCTGACATCAGGTACACACACACGCACACAGTATTTTAATGGGCGTAAAATAATCTTAGTAGGGTTTTTTGTTATTCTCACAGTTTAACAAGTTTTCTATAAGGAAAATCTAAGGTTATTTCCAATCCTTCTATATCACAAACATATGTTTTGAAATGACTATGTTATATTATCCGACATACATAAGTGATCCATTTAAAGTGCAAGATACATAAATTTAAAAGGAAGGGTTTGAGAAACTCATTGGTATGGCTTCAGATTCCACATTGCTACTAACCTTCAAGAAGCTACCACTCATTTACCAAGGTTTCATATCAAAGAAGAACAGACAAAATTATATGAAAGGGCTCGTAAAATACTCCTCCTTTTTCTAACTACATATCTATGTGGGGTTAGATTTTTTTTTTTTATGTATTCCAACCAAAAAAAAAAAAAAGACCGCAGTGAATTGAAAGCAGAAGCAAACATGAGAATACAGCTGTCTTCCGTCAAGCCAGACATTAAAGAAATTTGCGGAACTGTGAAATAATGTTGCTCTTCCCCTAAGCATTTTATTTTGGAAAATATAATCTTTTTCATAAAAATAAGGAAATGCTGCCCTGGCCAGGTGGCTCAGTTGGTTAAAGTGTTGTCCTGTACACCAGAAGGTTGCAGGCTCAATTTCTGTTCAGGACACATACCTAGATTGTGGGTTCAATCCCCAGTCAGGAGACATATGGGAGGCAACCAATCAATGTCTGTCTGTCTTTCTCTCTCTCTCTGTCTCCCTCCCTCCCCTTCTTTCTCTCTCAAAATCAATAAAAACATTTCCTCAGGGGAGGATTTTTTTTAAAAGGAGGTGCCTATATTAACAGGTGATGGAATTATTATTGCTATTTAAAATAAATTAACAAACATATATTTTAATTTCTTAGTTTTGATGTTTATGTTAAATATCAATAGATAAAACCAATATAAACAAAACTATGAGGTCCTCAATTATTTTTATTTAATCTTTATTGCATCTTTTTCCAATACCATTTAGTGCCCTTATATCCCCCCCACCAGCAATCACCACACTGTTGCCCATGTCCACAAATCCTTTTTCCTTTTTGCTCAATCTCTTCACCCCCTAACCTTGCCTCCATTGTACCTGTCATCATGCTCTCCAACCATGAGTCTGTCTCCACTTTCCTTTTTAGTTCAGTTTATTCATTAGATTCCATGAAAAAGTAAAATCATATGCTCTTTGTCTTTTTCTAACTGGCTTATTTTACTTAGCATAATGTTCTCCAGGCCCATCCATACTGTTGCAAAGGGCAAAACTTTCTTCTTTCTTTCCAGCCAAGTAGTATTCCATTGTGTAAATGTCCCATGGTTATTTAACTCATCTACTGATGGACATTCAGGCTGCTTCCATATCTCGGTGATTGTAAATAACACTGCAATAAACATAGCTGTGCTTATGCTCTTTCAAATTAGCATGTTGGGTTTCTTTGAATATATTCCCAGAAGTGGGATTGCTAGGTCAAAAGTCAGATCTGTTCGTCATTTTTTTGAATTATCTCCATGCTGCTTTCCACAGTGGCTACACCCGTCTGCATTCCCACCAACAGTGCAACAGGGTTCTCCTTTCTCCACATCCTCACCAGCATTCGTTTTTTTGTTGATTTATTGATGATAGCCATTCTGACAGGTGTGAGATGACATCTCATTGTGGTTTTAATTTGCCTTTCTCTGATGGCTAGTGATGTTGAGCCTCTTTTCATATGTCTATTGGTCATCTGTATGTCCTCTTTGGAAAAGTGTCTATTTAGGTCCTTTGCCCATTGTTTAATTGGCTTGCTTGTTTTTTGGTGTTGAGTTTTGTAAGTGCTTCATAAATTTTGGGTATCAACCCCTTAAGAGATATCATCAAATATGTCCTCCCATTCTGTGGGTTGTCTCTTTATTTTGTTGATGATTCCCTTTTAAGAATGTCATGATATTCTGAAACTAAATGTTTACAAATACCTGATCTAATCAATAAAAGTTACTCAGAGGTGCTCACCCCTTAAGAATCTGATAAGCATTGAAAAGTCTGACAGACAACACCCAGCACTCCATTTGAAGGACCTCCCGTAATCTCTTTCATTTCCAATTCTTGCACAGTTTGTCCTGACAGTATTTACTATGTAATAAGATCCTATTCATTTATTTAAATTCAGTGCTTAAAAGATTTTTAAAAATGTGTCAAAGCTCAGTACTAAAAAAAACAGGGTCACACTGCTTTACATTATTAATTTAGTTTACACAACTACATAGGCAGGATGAGAATTCTGCTACAAGTTTTTATACAATAAACTACAGAACCCCAAAGGGGCAACAAACTTTTATTTCCCTCAAGTCCCAACTACAAAGCACTAGGTTATCAGTTATGATACTCTTAGAGCAAGGCAGGAATAAGAATTTCAAGGAGAGCCAGTAATAGCACAAAATGTCCTCATGATATACTTTTTGAAGGAAATAATCAGAAGCAAGAGAGGAAAAAGCAGTTCTCTGTCCCTCTTGACAACTGCAGGACATCTGGTCACTTTATTGAAGCATATGGATACTAAAAATTGGCTGAGTGTTTGTTTCTTCTGCTGTTTTTACAGAAACTAGAACTCAAGAGACTCTAATTTCTTATTTTAAAACAGGAGAAACAAGGGATCTATTTGTGCTATAAATTCCACGGTAGATTGAAGATACAAATCTGACTTTTAGGGAAAACTTATCATATCGATATGTTTGTAGTTTATATTTCCTGACAGGTTTGTACCCCAAACACTGAGAGTGTGGGACTCCGCAGACACAAAAGTAGGGCAACTGAAAACAAAGGGGATGAATGCATAGTCTTTAGGGATAATCATTGTTCCATGGGGTAAAGAATAATAGACAAGAGAAGAGAGTAAAGTAAGGAGCCAGCCACTTACATTTTTAAATTGAACCTGAAGTTGGACAACCAACCTTTGGTAGACTTTATAGTCAAATGAAGACTACATATGAGTAAAGCAAGGAAAAATTACTTATTTGACACATAGTTTGGATAAAACGTAAGGAGTTAAATAATAATTAAGGTATGGTTACCCTCTCTACAAGTGGCAAACTACTTGAAAAGATACATCTGGAGAATCAGTAGAGACCCATGGGGATCTTGAGGATTCTTTCTGTTCCTCTTCACTGGTGACCCCAAAGGGTACCCCTGGGAAAATAGATCAAGACATAAAAAATAACTAAAAATGTCATTTTATTCAAGAAAGCCATCTCTGTCTTTTCTTTGCTAAATGTCTTTACCTTTAGAACAGTCCCCTCTGTTTGTTTTTCACACATACCTTGAATTATAAATAGTGACCTAAATTTAAATTGTCACAGCTGAGGTGGCCAGTTAGCACACACAAAAAAGCCCTATCCAGGCTAACCCAAACAAAGGCATAAGCAGGTTTGCCAGGGGGCTGAAAAAATTCAATCCACTGAGTGTTTTCTCAGGTGCTAACTGTTAAATGAAAAGATCTTTCTCTCTATCCCTCTCTCTCTCTCTCCCTGCCTCTCTCCCTCTCTCTTCTTTCTCCCTTTCCTCTTTCTGTTTATCTTTCTTCTAGTTTATACAGAATGATAGAGGAGATAAGAAAGGGCACATTGTTTCCCTCTTGCCCCTCTAACAGCACAAAGAGAGAATTATAAACCAAAAAGTTGGCAGACCCTGCCTAATTTGTGTGAGCTGTTTTAAAACGTGAGAGTAGGAAGAAAAATTGCATTTCTACACAGCAGTTCAGGCTTAGAATGATCCAGAGGGATACACACACACACACACGCTTTTGAGAGACAGCATTTTAATCTAGTCAGTTTAAATGCTAAATTAGGAAATGTATCCTTACAAGTGAAAGTGACAGTACCAGAGAAAAAATGTTCACAAATATATATACACTCAGCATAAGCTTCAGTATTTTCAGGGCAACATCAGCGGACAGGCGTCTTTGATAATCAGCAACTGTTTAGTGCAAAATATCAACTCTGCTTTCTCTCCTGGACTCTTTCCTTAAGAGATAATTTAAATGATCTAATTAGTAACAAGTTGGTGTTTTAAACATGTAAATGGCAGGACTTTCTCCAAATATAATTTGCAATATTATTTTAGTTTACATTAAAATCTAATTGTTTGTAATAAAAATTAAAAGTGCACTGATTTTCCTGTGCCTGTTGTTCCATTTTAAACTTTCTTAATTTCAGTAAATCTAAGCTCACAGGTGTGTCTGCAATATCAAATGAGGCCCATCTGCGTCAGCTGCCCTCCACAACAACCTGGCCACTTTCCCACTAAATGTGAGAGGCATAAACTTAGTGATACAGTTTTTTAATGTAATAGAAAAATTACATATAAGCAATTTTCTCCTCTATACTTGCTCCAACCCTAAAAATATAGAATTTACTCCAAAGGAAAAAAATATCAAAATAATTTGAAATAATGGCATATTAACTTCTTTTCTAACATCTAAGTCTATGTAATATGCCTCTCACAACAGAATAATACAATACCCTCTTCATCTTTATACCAATTTGTATTGTTGGACATTTTTTAAAACTCTATATAGATTTCTTCTTTAGATATTAGCAAAACCTCTACATAGTTTTGCTGAGGTAAAAGAAATTTTAAAGGGGTTGATAGTCACCAGAGGGGAGAGGGGAGGGAATTTCAGGGGGAAAGGGGAAGGCTTTGGAGCAACAAGTATAAAGGACACATGGGCAAAAACTGTCGGGGGTGGAAATGGGATGGGGGTGGGGAGGGCTGGGGCAGTGGGCTGGAATGGGAGCAAAAGATAGAAAACTGCACAAGAACAACAATTAAAATAAATTAAAAAAAAAAGAAATTTTAAGCAAGTTTTTGTATTTGGATTCCAGCTAAAAGAGAAAGTGCTAATTTAAGAATAGACATATTAAACAGTACTTGTTTGGATTTCACTAAATTGGAAAGCCAAGCTGAACTAACTCTTAAAAGCACTGTGCAGACTGCCTTGTGTTGTTAAGAGAAGACTCCTATCAGCAGAGTTTGCTACCTGCCAGCCCCTCCTCTGCGCTCCCAGTCCCATGCACACAGGTACGCAGAGCTGCGCACACAGGTACAGCTGCGAAGGTTGCTGGTGAAAGCCTTAGGACACTCAGGATATTCCCTGGCCAAATCTCAGATTGGAACAATGGTAAATCACATCCCTAGACCTCAAATGTCCACACTTTAGAATGGGCTTGTCCCTTCATTTAATCTACTTCGTGAGATTGCAAGAAAAGAGTAAATTTGTCAATAGTTCCAAGATCTTTAGAGATAAGTAGTGTATGCATAGAGGTTACAAAAACAATGGCTTCCAAGTGCTTGCTCCTTACATATTAACAATATATGTCAACCTTTTTCTTCAAAGTAAGACAAAAAATTCTTGGAAAACTGACATCTTATGGTTTCAAAGTTATATACATACTCAAAGCTTTGCTGCTAAATGAATATGTTATAAGCATCACCATTTTAAGCTTTATTTTTTAACTATAAAAGATTAATCATAATGTCTCTCACTCTACTTTTATAAAGTATTTGTTAGGATTAAGTTGCATAAATTATATAAAAGCACTTCAAGCAAACTAAGCAAATACCATCAAGAACTATCTGAACTGAGAATGCTGACCAAATTCTTTTGCATAATTTTTGTAAAGTCGGTAAAATTTTTGCTCTATTAAATTGATTCACTAGGCCCTGTTTCTATCTGTGAAACCATTTCTCTTTTTCCCAAGACAGTGATATTAATGATCTGATCATTTAGGGATTCTTGAGTTTTCAAATGGACTCTGATATTGCCTCTTTAAAGAAAGCATATTTTTAAAATAATTTTTATCTAAAAATGAGTACAACTGTGCCTCTCATAATTAGTGTTGTGAAAAATAAAAGTTAAAGCTAGTTAATACTGATATGCAATATTTACTAGATCATAATGAAAGTTGGCTTATTCTAGGCAAAAAGTATATATCACTCGCAAAATAAGTACATTATCCACACGCTTAGTGTTGACAAAAAGGAAATAGATGGGAATGAATTCATTGTTGAAAAAAAGACTTTTAAAAACTCTAGTGCTAGAAACACACTTTTTAAGTGCATGAGGTACTTTGACCTTTTTATTCACCTGCACCCGAGGAGGGAGTCTCTTGAAGGCTTGGGCCGTTAGGGTTTCGCACAGGTCAGGTGGCCTGTCCATTATCGGTAAGTCTGGAGCAAGAATCCCTTTTGATGAGTTTGTGAAAACACCTCTGACCAAACCATTCTGTTTTTTAAATATTATCCATTTTATTTACTTACTAACTTATTTTTCAAGAGAGGGGAAGGGAGAGAGAAAGAGAAAGAAACATTGATGTGTGAAACACTGATCCATTGCCTCTCATGTGCCCCTTACTGGGGACCTGGCCTGCAACCCAGGCATGTGCCCTGACTGGGAATGGAACTGACAACCCTCAATCGCAAGTGGATTGAGGCCAGTGCTCAGTCCGCTGAGTCACACCAGTCAGGCTTGACCAAATTATTGTTTGTATAACTGTATCCCAGAGTCTGCACCCAGTGGGCACTGATGGTCAAAATCAGGGCTGCTCATGTGGAGTTAATATCTGTTTTTGAGAAAAGAATTTATTTAAAAATATTTACATTGCAAACAGTCCCTGTATACTTTTCTGATTTGCATTATCATTTCTTTTCTATAACTTGTCAAAGCTCTTCTATTTTGTTACTTTACATTTGGTATTCTTTATCAGTCCTCACACTTGGAGAGCCATAAACTTTAAGATATAATAAACATACAATGTGGCCAGAATTTAAGTTTTTAATAATCCTTTAATTGAAAATAAATGGCACAAAACCTCTTTCAAGGTACCCAAGGCAGAGTATTCATTAAAGGAGCTTGACTAAGAAAAAGTCTCCAATACCCTTTAAAAATCTCAGGCCCATATTTTTCAATCCATGTTCGTAGCTAGGCTCCCAGATTAGTAACCTGAAAGGTGGGGTTAGACTGGAGTGATGCTTTCTCTTTAATTTAATTTAAATATGCATCTCAATGTGTTGGTAGTGAATATATGGAGGTTAACAGGAAGATAATAATGCTGATTAAATTATCTTTTTGAGTCACTTCATGCGGCATCATTTCACATTACAAGCTTCTGGACGATAATACATTTGGTGAAAAAAATGCATAAAAGATCAGTATATTTGTCTTCAGATTAATGGAAACAGGGAAACAACCTCCCAGGCCTTGATAGCTCAAGGTGGGGTCTGATACAGCCCAGGATGACCAATCTCCAATATTGATTTTTGAGCCCCCATGGAAAATTAAACTCTGCAGTGAGAAAAGATTAAGTAAAGCCGGTAGCATGTGTTTTAACAAAAAATATATAGAGAGGAAAATATTAAAGCAAAAGGTTGTGAAGGTATAATTAAAGAAGAAGCTCCCATAATTATATACTCACATAACTAGAGTTCAGTGTGATAAGATTTGGCATATGGATTCGTCCGTGATACTGTTGACACACCAATACAACACATATTTCTGTCAGCGCCAAGTTTCCTCTTGCCCTTTGCAGCCCCTTCCTCACAACATAACCTTGCGTCCCTCATCAGGCAACTGCTGATTTACTCTCCATTACCATAGATTAATTTGCAATTTATATACTTGTATATAAATGCAATAATATAGTATATACTGTTTCGTTGCTTACGTCTTTCACTCATTGAGACTTATCCATGTTATTGGGTGTATTAATAATTGTTTATTTTTATGGCTGATAGGGTCCCATTGTAATGGGTACACTACAATTTGTTTAATCCTTGGCTGATAAAAATAAGGATGTCAGATGACCCACTTTTGCCTTCCAACGGTGTGGTGTGGTCTCGGCAGCACTGCAGGGTCAGTGGGGAGGGGAGCTGGGCTTTGAGGAGGCAGTGGGACAGGGGTCTGTGCAGTGAGCAGTTCCCCAAAAGGTATTTACAAATTGCTGCCCAGGACAAACGACTTTTACACCTATGAGCCACCTTCCGAGGAGAATCCATGCGCCACCAGCTCAAGGCTGAGGCTCCTCTCTGCAGGGTTTGTGACTGTTTAGGCTTCCAAACACGTCGTGGATGGCACACGGTGCGTTCCTACAATGAGGAGCACCAAGACGAGGGATTTGAGATGGGGACATAGACAGGCGTGCACACCCTCGGATAATTTGGACTATCCAGTTTCAGACCACAACTTTCCAGAATTTAAAATCATAATAGCAACAGAAGATGAGATTACACCTGAAATTTCCATAAAAGATGAATCAGAGATTATACAGGACATGACTGACGCACCTGAGGAAGAATTGAATTCCATGGCAAAACATGAATCTAGGGAAGATGAAATTGTCCAGAAGTTAAAAAGGAAAATAGCCCTGGAAACAGAATGGATTCTCACATATGGCACAGGAATTGCCCCCATGGGGATTTCTGACAAAAATATCCCTCAAGTAAAGGGTATTCCAGATTGCCCCTGTGGTACCAAGAGAATATCTGAATTCCAGAATATCATGCCTCAACTCTCCAACTGCCTGAAGGTGACAGGCGGGCAGGAGGGTTGACTGGGGCATCCTGGCGTCTTCACCTGTGCTGAAGGCTGCAGGCTGGGCAGTGGCTACACATAGAAATCTGTTTGGAAGCAAGATGTAACAGATACACGTTAACGACAACATCGTGATTCAGGGAATCCAACTTTTTGGTGCCTCTGGGCCACACTGGAAGAAGAAGAGTTGTCTTGGGCCACACATTAAATACACAAACACTAATGAAAACTGATGAGCAAAAAAAAGGTCCATGATAATTTTCATGACATCTGCCACCACAGATAAGCATAAAAGTACTCACATAATAACCCTAATTATGCAGCGGCCCTCTTGATAATATTTTTAAACTGTTGAACAGGTCCCAAGTTTGTGATTACTGATATAGAAAATGTACATATCTAAGTAATAAAACTTCACAATAAAAGTAAGTCATGTTTTAAGTAAATTTACAATTCTGTGTTGGGCTGCATTTCCAGCCATCCTAGACTGCACCCTGGGCTGCATGCGGCCCACACGCTGCAGGTTGGACACCCCTGTCGTAAAGCTTTAAAAATGTTCATGATCTCTTAGACCTTGCAGTTCCCTTTTTAGGATTTATGGTTAGAAAATAATTATAACAACAAGAGAGGTACAAAGATGTTTTAAGCATTGTTTACAACATAGAAATCTTAGTGAAACAAAAATGTCCAGTGACATGGAATGGCATAAATTTTTGTGTATCTGTCAAGCGGAAGGCTGTGCAGTTATAATGATACAGAGCTATGTGCATACTGAATAAGATACAGATCTAAATTGACAACAAGTTATTATTATATATGGTATTCATAGTATGATCATATATTTTTGAAAGATATTATACATATATATGTGCACAGAAATAAATCTGGAGAAATACATACTAGGTGTGAACTGGTTAACTATGAAGGGTGGGGTTAAGTGAAATGACTTTTATGCTTGTAAAAGTTATCTTCAATAAAAATAGGTTATGTGCCTAATTAAGTCAAAAAATAAATAAACTTCTGTGAACATTCATATCTAAGTCTTCGTGTAAACATGTTTCCTTTTTGTTTTGGCAAATACCTATGAATGAAATGGCTGAGTCATATGTCTGGTGGATATTTCACATTAAAAACAAAGCTGCCATACTTTTTGAATGTGGTTTATAGCATTTTGCATTTTCATCAGAACTGTGTAAAAGTTGCAGTTTTTCCCAAACACTTGGTATTTAGCCAATCTAATTTAGCAGCAGCTAAATATGTTCAGCTCTAGTTTTTGTGTTCCATCAGCTCATTGGAGTCCCCTCAGTGCCTTTGCAATTCAGGGGCATTTTATATGATGATACAGGGGTTCCCCACCTGTGGACTCATCCTTTTCAGAATCTTCTCCTTAATCCCCAGCCACTCTAAGCCTGAAACCCTCTCCTTTGATACCACAAACTAGTAAGACTGTGGTTTCCCACTCAAGTTATACCCATCCTGTGTCATAGACTGACCCTTAATGCAAATAGGAACATGGATTTAACCTGTTTTCGTGGGTGGAATTCCCACCTGATTTTGCCTGCTTTTGATTGCTCTTCAGTATTTTCTAATAAATAATTGATTATAAAGAAAAATTATTTTATTTGACCATGATGCCTCCCCTACCCCTTCGGTTTAATATCTTTTTTTTCTCTTCTAATTTGGTTAAAATAAATTTTAACCACAGTGGACTTATTTTTCTTGCCATCCATTACCTATTTTATCTATAATAAAATGGTTTAAATTTGTATCACTTTATTAAAACTGTTCAGGCGAAAGTCACTAATAAGTAATTTCCCACCAGACTAAAGGCCTGTTCACTCTCAGTTACACGTGAAATTAATGGCCTTGCTTGTTTTTCACTAACTGGGTCAACTCCAAATTTCTATCCTCAATCTGCACATTTAAAATTATAATATTTTTAGTTTTAATAAAGTTAAATGTGATGTTATTTTTTCTAAAAGATTCTTTGAACAATTTTTTAAGAGCAAAGATAACATTTTCTCTGCATTTCTTCAAATTTTGCTCAACTGACCCTCAAAAATATTTTTTTGCTCAATTTCCTAATATTGTTTAAAGAGATGCTGTTGGGAGGGGGGAAGAAAACCAGGAAAATGCCAGCTAAGAGAACACCACTGGAGCTCTGCTCTGCATCTGGCTTCATCTGTGGAAAAGTAACCCTGTGCCAATTAGATCCTGGAATTTATAGTGTTTTTATAAGGCAAAGTGGTCAACTTGGTGCAATGCAAACTGTAGCCAAATTTATAGGAAAATGTGTCACACAGGCTTTCCAAGTACATGTCAGAAGACATAACATTAAGTCAAACTACAGGTGAGCAAAGAATTTTTCTCCAGGGCAGGAAACAGATGTGTCGATTTTGGGGGGCAGAAATAGCTCAGGAATCCATAGTACGAACAATTGTCCAAAGGTTCTTAACACCCAGAAGAAGCCCAGACATTTCTCCATATCTTCAAATGATCACAAAATTTACTGCTTTATTTAGTTATCAATACATGAAATTGATAAAGAATCATATCGCAGATATAAATTTTTTATTAATACTAAAATCATATTTTCCTGATCTTATAATTTTTCAGTGATTTCTAGATCTATCAAAAAGCTGTTGAAAATTGAGGCCACTTATGTAGCTCAGTTCCAAGTAAAAATCACTGACATGCTGACAACTCAGCACATACTTACTGACCACTCACAATGTGCAGGGCTGAAAGAAACAGACCCAATAAAAAATGTTAAGTGTAATACTACTGAATAAGTACACTCCACAGAGGCAAACACCAAGTAAGAGGACTAGAGGGAAGAAAAAGGACTAACTCTTTTTGAAGGCAGTTCGGAGGAAAGGACATTTGATAACAGTTTGAAGAAGGAATAGGAGCTTGCTTGCTTGCGCACAAAACCAGAGAGGGCTCTCGCTGCATTCAGGGGACGCTGCCCTAACAGGGATGAGAGGGCGGGGGACAGTGGCCTGAGATGAAGCTTTGGAAAGGCCAGTGGGAGAATTACGGAAAGCTCCATCAGGCAGAATTATCAATAGTGAACCAGGAAAGGACACAGTCACGCTGGAATGTCCGATTCATCAATCAGGCTTTTTTTTTTTTTTAATGATCTTGGGGATGACAATGCTACAGGTAGGAAGACTGGTTAAGGATGATAGTATACTGAGTAAAGTGTATGAGTGTAAACTAGGACACAAAGGTCATCAATTAATGTTCAAGGAAGGAAAAAAGGAGGAAGGAGAAAAAGAGGCTGGGAAAAAGGGAGGGAGGGAGGAAGTCAAGTCGTACCTCTCCTTGCTCAGAGAGGGAAGCAGGCTGTGAGAGATGAAAGTGCCTTACGCAGTCTGCAGAAACGGCATTTTAGAGGTTCCAGGCCAGAGATTCTAATGTGGCGGAGGGAGGTTGGACTTCCAGCATTAATAAAAGACTTAAAAAATAATAACATCTGCAGAAATTTTACTGTCTTCGCTCATTTATTTAAAATAGTCATTTTAACCTCAAGAGAAGCATGTGTTACTGATTGGAATGTAATGTTACTGGCAATGTCTTTGTACATATTTTCCAAGACTTCATGGAGTCGGCTTAGGTTTTTCTTCCCTTAGACCAGCGCTGGTGTTTGCTGAGGTTTTGTTGCAGCACAATGAGATTCCTCTTTTCCTGTGTCCATGTTTTTATGTATGTTGTGGTTATTATCAAACTTTTCAGGGTTATAGCTAAATTTTTCAAGGTTATAGTTAAATTTTTATTTCTATACCACCTCCCAAACTTTCCAAAAGGTAAGGTACTGCAGATGGCTTGTGAGATAATACATTTTTAGCAAAGCTAAGTGTTTGTTCACATTTTCCAGAACATTTGCATCCAAGAAGAGCCACATGGGGATATGCTTCCTCATTCTTTACTCATTTAAACACTGTTTGAGTTAAACATCTTGAGTTCAATGAGGTTAACTCCTAAAAAACAAATGTTTTATAACCATTCCACAAAATTTAGAACTGAATCAAAAACAGTTGGCTTATCACAACCCGTATCAATTAGGAAATGGATGCAAGTTAATATTATCATGATTTCCAGATTCCTATTTCTGTCAGTGCCAACACCATTATTTCAGTCTCCTGGATTACAAGCTTTGACATCAAAAGTGTCTGATTCTGCCCTCTTCTTGACCATTATAAGTAAGTTACCAGTGAGCCCATTTGCAACCTCATCTCAAACTGCCTCAGTCTTCCCAATAGTAATTAATCTCTCCATCACCTATATTCTCTTTTTTCTAGTAAAATTATTTTGTTCAGATATAATATCAATCTCCAACAGCTTGAAATAAAAATTTACGTGGTCCTCAATTGAACTGTATGTCACCTTCTTTTAGAATGTCTATTTTTTGCATTAAAAGAATTTTTAAACCTCTCAATGTGTTCCACTTTTTAACACTTAGATATGGGTTTTCGGAAAGGCCACATGTCACCAGGTGCATGAAGCAGTGAATTGGCCCTTGTTTTGGAAAACCTTCCGGGAATTTATCCAGAAATATACGTTCATGAAATTTTGAACCACCATCACCAAAACCTGCTCCATTGTTAACTGGGAACTCCCATAGTTTCCCCTCTTCCATTCACTGGATCATCACTTCAAAATCACTCTTAAAGGGCTGTTCATTTGCTGCAGCTAACTGCTTGGCAAATTCCACATCTCAAAGGGGTCTGTTTCTGTTTCAGGTGTCTCTTAAGTAGCTGCCTTAAGATACAAAACACTAAGTCCTTTCACCTTGGATATATTTTTTCCTAAAACCTTTTCTAAGATCAACAGTCTTCTCCTGCCGACATAATTGTCAGATCCTTCGTGGAACTGAATCTGATGAACCGCTCTACCTGTGGCACATTTGGCAGCTTTCATATCTGATGTTATGTTACAGAATCTAATTTTAGGTCTTATTTCATTTTTCTGTGCCATTGAGGTTTCCTCGTGCTGCTGGAGCTACGTAAGCAGCTGGTTGTCTGCTTATCAAATGGGAGAGACACTGCAAGGCAGACACAACAGCCACCAACCCAGGACTCAGTGGCTCACGTCTCTTCCTTGGGGCATCTTCTGTAGCTTTTTGAAGCCCGCCAGTTGTAGCCTCCGAACTTTTAAGAGGTCTTACGTTGGGCAGATTTGTGGTTTGTAAATTTACCGTGCTTAATTTGACTTTCATGCCCTTATTGGTATTTTACAAGTTCCTTTTTTAGAATCCTCCTTTTCACTGTCTTGGCTCTCTGTCTTCTTAGAAATCTCACCAGTTGAATTGGACTTACCATCTTTCTTTCTATAGATCATGTTGTTACTGTCAGAATATCTTTGGATATTATTTTTTGTCCTGACTGGTCTATGAGGAGTACCGAGGAGCACAACGACAGCCGCGGACACCTCTGGGAGGCAGGAAAAGGGGAGAAAGAGGTCAGATTGCCAAGACTCTTGGAAACATTGCCCAGAAACAAACTGAACTGCAAACGAAACTAATGTGTCACCACCTTCACCTCACCATATTCTCTTAATTCTTTTACATTTACTGTAACCACAAATATATAACTTCTATTACAGCTGTAAAAATATCTGTCTGCTTTACTGAGAGAAGGGACAATATCTTATTCAATTTTTTAACCCTTACAATGCCTGGTTTTCCATTTACATTAATATAACTACCAAGCACTGTTTGGTGCACAATAGGCATATGGGAGCCAGTTAAAACATGTTTTTCAACATCTAAAGATTTTAAGAGTCATCAGAACATAGATCTTAATAAATCATTATTTTCAGAGTGATTTCATAAACGCTCTCCACTGCCTTTCCCACCCAGTGTAAACTTCTCTGTCATTCTTTCAACATCTGACAGTATTTCTGACTGCACATTTTTACATGTTTATCACCAATTCCTAAACAAATCTTCTATTCCAGGTATCCTGGAATCCCAACTGACTGCTATCCTCACCCTTCCACAATCCTTATTCCAGCAGATTTTTACCCAAATTGGGGTGACTTCTTCTGCTCTTTTCCAAATCCTACCCATAATTTTGAATACAGCTTTGGCCCATCTCATCTATAACAACTTAAGAGATCACTTTGCTCTCTAATGCCTCCTTCTCTAGACTTAATTCCTTTATTTATAACATATAGCATAGTCAGGTTTATATGACACTATAGGTATGTAGTAATCAATTTACAAGGTGCGTGAAAAGGCAAGCATAACTACGTTAAAGCCATATATTATGATTACAAAAACATTATTAACTATGAATTTAAGTTCTTTATGAAATAGAATTGCTAAAAAGACAATGTTATCAACAAATTTATAATGGTTGTCTACCATTTTGTGATTTCCTACAGCAATGACAAATTTGCTAGTGCTGAAAAAAAAAGTATTTTTTGAGACCACCATACTAGCCACCATTCAGAGAACTTTCACTCCTTTTTATCTTGTGGTAATACTTTGCTATTAGTGGAACAGCTCTAGTTTGTTAGAAGTCCTTAAACCAACTGAAAAACCAGAGATGTGAGCTGCAGAACAAGCCACTCTGGAACTCAGTGACTTACAACAGCATTTATTCTCACAAGTCTTCAGGCCGAAGAACTCAGCGAGGCTGCTCTGCTCCAAGCTGCAGACCTGTTTCATGCATCTTATTCTGGGGCTTGAGTTAAAATGAAGTTCACAACACCAGGGGCTAGCTAAGTCTGGCAGGCACACTGAAGGCATCGTTTTGTGCCCACTAACATGTCCACTAACATTCAACCAGCCAAAGCACATCAGACTGTCAAACCCAACATTAAGGGAGAGTAAATATTCGCTAAGCAATAAATCATACTAGCACACAAAGCTCAAACATTAGTGGATTTCCAGACGCTGGGGGTAAGTAGGTAAAGGGGTAGCTATTAAAAAGTAAGTATAAGCAAACTGAATATAAAAAAGATAATTTCTAAGGAAATGCTGGGGGAAAATTAAAGAGAACAAATATGACTTCAAGGAAGGAGGCAGTATAGCCATTGTGGTTAAGAGCCTAGTTCTTTAAATTGGAGAGCTCCAAGTTCGAATTATGATTCTGCCACATCCTTGGGCCTGCAAACCACCTCTTATACTTTAGTTTCCTCATATGTTAAGCAGGAATTATTAACAACTACTTTATTGGATGATTGTAACGTGAAATGCTATCAAGTTCATATAGGTTACTGAACAGCTTCTCATATATGCATAATCAATATCCGTAGCTATTTCTATTTTATTGGGCATATTTTCCTATTGCTACACAGCACCCCTGTCTTCTGTAAATGGCAGTCTTCTAAACCTATTTCAAATAGTAGAGCTGCTAATTATAGTACCCAGACCTCTAGCCATGTTAATTGGTTCAGGACACAACCTAGATAAAGCCAGCTGCAGTAGTATAAATTCTAGTTTATTTCACCACTAATCTTCTTATGTCTCAAGGAGATTATGACTGGTCCCATCTTCAAGTAAGGAAGGAGTGAGGACATCTTGTTAGGAGAGAAAGTGTGGACTCAACTTTGTAGAATGAACACCAGAGACAAAAAGAGGGTAGCAGCGGATCTGAATGGTTCAAGGTGTTGATTGTATTGAAAACACCTTGCATGGCAACTTCTTTTAACCTTATCTGCTTCAGTCAGTTGTTCTACTTGAGCTTCTGCTATGGTTGAACAACTCCTTGATTAAAGGTTTGAAAAGCGCTTCCATGTTCAGGCTTACTCTCTTGAATTCCTACTATTGCCATTGAACAAAGAAGCCCGGGCAGGCTCGCTGGTCCCAGGAGGAGGGTGAGAGCAGAACCAGACTACCCTAGCTGAGGCCATCCTGGTTCTGGTGGCCCCAGGTAGCCCTCACACGTGGGCATCAGCAGAGCCACTAAGCTCAGCGTGGCCTAAGTCAGCCATTGACCAACCCAGGTTTGTGGAAATAAATAATTATTGTTATAAGCCTAAGGTTTGAGCGGTTTATTTCGCAGATTTTTTTTTTGGAGGGGCAGCAACTGACAGACACATTTGCTAATCAATTTCTATTCCTCCTTTTGTTATCAAGGATGGTTATCAAGGACCAGAAGATACAAAGGGCAGAGATTTTAGTCAGCTGTCCTAGTATATGAACCCATAAGAACAACTTCGCACAGAATCTCGAGCTGTTCACTATGTATGCAGTCTGCAACAGAGATCAACAAACCGTGGTCCTAAAGCCAAGTCCAGTCTGTGACCTGTTTTTGCATGGTCCATGAGCTAAGGATGGTTTTGGCATGTTAGGGTGTCATAAAAAATGAAGATAAACATGTGACAGAGACCTGCAAATTCTGAAATATTTACTATCCAGACATTCACAGAAAGAGTTTATCAACCCCTGCACTAGAACACAAATATCTGTGGAACAGAATGTACCCAGTTTAGTGGGAACTGAGCTTCCTGTTGTCTGTAGTCGTTTCATATCATATTGTCAAAATTCAGACTGAGCTTTCTAACGCATGGCCATGTGAAAAGCAGAGCCTCTCATCCTAGTATTGGGGGAATCAGGGATGAGATAGGTCAAACAAACTTGATCAGGGCAAATTTTATTCTTACTATAATTATGATATTTACATTTTAGTAATGCTTATTTTTGAAATTATGAAAAAATACATGTTAATTTTAGAAGTTTTTGAAAATTGACATACATAAAGAAATGAAACGTTGTGCTTACCTCTAATAAGTACAGGCAACTACATTTAACACAGCACCCTTTCTGACTTTGTGAAATGCATACTGCTGCCTCACCGGGGTGATACTGGATATTAAATTATGTGACCTGGATATCACACTTAATATTAAAACTTAAACATTATTAAATGTTTAAAAACCTCTATAAACACCATTTTAACAGATACATTAAATTTCACTCTATAACATTAGGGCTATTAAAATATTCTTACATGTTTAGACATTCGATGATTTTTATTTTTTTAATAATAAAGTTACGAATCCCTTTGGGAATAACGTTTCTTGTATTTCAAGTTATAATCCTAGGATAAATTCTAAGAATCATTTTCACAAGATGAAAGGATATATGCATTTTAACTATTAATTAATAGTCCGGTTTCTTGCCAAAATTGTTCCCTGATGTTATGCTACACCAACAACACTGTTCCCATCAAGTTCTGTGATCTTTGTTAACATGATATTAAATATCTTCCTATGAGTTCATTAATCACATGCATTTTTCCTTTATAAATAATTCTGACCCTTCATTCATTTATCTTTTGGCAATTTTGGTGATCTTCTTAGGAGTCTACATGAACTCATTATATATGAAAGAAAAAAATATCACACTTGCTCCAGGTTTTTCCCCAATGTATTTTTGTTTACGTGTTTTATTTACATACAAACATCCTAATTTTAATGCTATTAAAATAATGGATCTATTTCTTTGTTATTTGTTTTATTATTTGCATTGTTCTATTGCTAATGTAACATTGGTATATTATAGGAAACATAAAATGCTGCCATATAGAGAGAAGAAAATAAAAAGCCAACAACAATGCTTATGGTAAATTGTTAAATAAAAGATTTCTCAACCATTACACCATAATCATGTCTTCTCCATCGATTGCCATGTAGACCCTATTTTAATTATTTCATAAAGCTATAAATTTATATTCTTCAAAGCACTTAACCATTTCCTATTTGGTACATCAAGGTTGTAGTAGGAGGAACAATGGCTCAGTATTGTACAGAAATCTTGGATCATAGTTTTCACTGTGTCTCTGGGATAAATTTCTGAAAGCGAGACTATTGAGTCAAGGGTTGTAGACACTTTAGGACTTGCCAACTTGCTTTCCAGGATATTAATTCACATATCCACCAGTGGTATCTAAGAGTGTTAATATTGTTTTTAAAAATCTATGTTAATTGGTTATGTAAAGGTGTTTATTTTTTGCATTTATTTGGTTACAAATATTTTGGGTATTAAATATTGTTCTTCAGCTCCACATCCACCCCCAGTACCAGCTTGGAGATGCTGACTGGGACTAGGACTCGGCAGACCCTTTCCCTTTGGCCAGAAGTTCCCCAATAGATCCTGTGACCAGGAGTCCCTGCAGGGAGACTGCAAAGCAGGAGAAGGGAAAAGAAAGACTTCCTCCTTCCTACTTGTTCCTCAGTCTTCCCAGCCTGGGCCCCTCTTCCTGGCAGCAGCCCTTGGTTTCGTTTTCCTCCCACACTCCTAGAATGATGCATTTCCTCTCAGTGGTACCAGCACCAGCCAACCAATCGCTCTTTTCAGAGGTTTGGATCTCAGGTCCGTAGGATCCTCCCATAAGCTGCCTGGTTGTGAAAACACCAACCTCTCCCCTCTGTGCCTCCTGCTGTCAGGGAGGTAGCTCGCTCTGCAGTTACTATCTCCCTCATCTCAGAAAGCTCCACTGGAGCAGGCTACACTGCTTCTTGGACCCCAAGGTCAACCTAGGTAATGGTTCCTAAACTTGTCTGCACAGGACGATCACTGCAGGAACTTTTTCAACCTCCTGAAGAGGAGGCTGCACCCAGACCAATTAAGCCCCAGTCTCTAGGGGTGAATACAAGCACCATCATCATCATCATTATTAATTATTATTTTCTAAGCTTCCCAAGCGATTACAGCGTGCAGACAAGGTTGAGAACCACTAACCTTGTTGCTGGTTTAAACTAAAGGACAGGGTTGCCAGTTCGATGCCTGATGGGGCACATGCCTGGGTTGCTGGTTTTGTTCCCAGTCTGGGCACAAATGAGAGGAAACTACTCCATGTTTCTCCCTCACATCAGTGTTTCTCTCCCTCTCTTTCTTTCCCCTTTCCCCTATCTCTAAAAATAAATAAATAAAATCTTTTAAAAAAGAAATAAATAAAATGACAGGATAATTAACATGATATATTTTTCTGTAAGGTTGCTATTAGGCACTAATTAGGCACCGCTCTCCCCCTCTCTCAAGTCCTACTGCTGATAACAATAGAAACTACTTGTATCTTTTTAATGTTGGGCTACCTACATGTCTGTCTTTGAGTAAGGCCCAGAAAAAAAATGCATTCCTTGAATTCATTTGGTGCACTAAAGAAACCTCTTCATCCTTCAGGGAAGACAAAAAAAGTGCTAACAGGTATTTTGGTTTCCTGGTCTGTAGGTTGGTTTGTTTAGAATGGCTTATAAGTGGCATTTGAAGGTGCTGAAACACCTGCGGTGCTCAAAAAAGTGTGAAATTCTTTTCTGCCTTTGTAAACAGTAGAGAAAATATCACCGGCATCTGAAGTTCCCCCTGAACGCCCTGCCGGCAGCTAAAGGGAAGGCAGAGCTGACCAGGAGAGAGCTGTCTGCAAGCAGGCAGGAAGCTGTGATAAGCATGGCAACGTGTTCACTTGGACAGGGTAAAAACAGACGTGCGTCTGTGTTCGAGTTCCCTGGCAGAGGCTAATTTCTGCTCACAAAAAGTTTGAATGTTTAGGAAACAAGAAATCAGAATGCGCAGTGCCTGGATTTGGTTGGTGTGTTTCACGTTACTCCGAATGAGAGAAGAATAAATGCAAAGGGAAGGAAGGGAGATAAAAGCAAAAGGGCAAACTCCAGGCTTCTTCCATGTAAATGAGTTATTCTTCTTAATAAGAACTGTTCCTGCAAGTAATTAGCTGAGTATGGAATCTGAATGAATGGGTAATGCTAAATAAAATAAGAATTGACCTTGGTCCACAGCTGTTTGTTGAAATGAACCCGGAATGAACCTCTCACGGCGGTGGCCTCACAGGCAAAGTCAAATGCATAACTAGTTCGGCTCAGCTAATTCAAACCAAAACCGCAATGCTTGTCTCAATTATCAGAATGTTTCAGGAGAAAATTATTTTTCTTGTGTTTTCCACTTCATTTGCATGTACAGCTTGAAATAATGTATTCACAGACACATCTCTTTTCTTTATATATTTTCCCTAATTTTCATAGAGCAAATATTTGAAGAAAAAAAGAACCCACAGCTTAGCGACATTATATTCTTTGAATTTCTTAGCATTGGAACAAAAATGCTGCCCATAGTGTGTTTTCAGCTTTTCTTACACCATTCTTATAACTCATTTCATTTTTTCAAAATCACTTAGTAAATGGTTACTATGAGCTAGGCATCTGGGTTGCTTTTAAGTGTAACAAATGAATAAAGGTATGGATGAAGTAAGGTAATTTACTGATATAATTAATTTATGATTGTTCTATTTTTTTCTTCCCCACTTTGTATGGAGTTGCCAGACCCACAGTATTTCCTTGCCTTGGGGATTTTGTTGGTTGTGGGTAAAGTAGTAGCTGCTGCTTTCCCAAATTAAAACAGTACCAATTCTGTGGATTATAACCCCTAGAGAGGTTCAGCTAGGTACTGGATGTATCAGAAAGGCCCAATTAGGAGACAGAAATCACATAGTAATTTGAACAAGAACATTTTAATATAAACAATTATTAAATGTAACAATGGAGTAATTGAGAAAAAGAAAAGAGATCTCTAAGGCAGAAATTAACAAATGTTTTTTTCTGCTAAAAGGCCAGATAGTAAATGTTTTAGGCTTTGTGGACCATTAGGTCTCTTTTGCAACTATTCAGCTATGCCATTGCAGCATCAAAGCAGCCACAGACAAATGTAAATAAATGAGCATGGCTGTGTCTGATAAATCTTTATGTACAAAAGCCAACAGCAGTTTGAAGTTCCTGAGCCCTGTTCTAAAGAATCACTTGGGCTGTTAAAGGGAAAACCACAGGTGCAAAATGACATCACCTGTGCTAAAGCCCATGCTATTGTTGTCAGATGTGGGCCAGGACCAAGGCAGGTCTGCCTGACAGGTCTGGAAACAAGTCCTTGCAAAATCACAAGAATTCCCAGGACTCACACATAGAAGGATGTGAGGTGTAGTAGTAAGACTTTTTTTTTTGGAAGTGAAAGCGTGCACAGAAAAGGCTGCCACACTGCCTCATCCGTGACCAGGTGGCTTAGCTCTGTCTCGCTGTGGAAGAAGCCCAGCCTCTGGAGCCACAAGCCCACGCTTGTCCTCACCAAGCCCTGGAGGAGGGCCAGGGCCCAGAGATGCCGTGCAGCAGTATCTGAAGCCCTAGTAGTCTAGCTTAGTCTCTGTTTCCTCGTTTGGCCTACACGGCCACCCCATCCAGGCTTGCACCACTGCTGCCTCAGAGAGGGAATGTACGAATCCCCAGGCCCATATTAAGCTTTGATTGTATTTCCTCGGGCTTTGGAGAGAGCAGACTTTCTTTCAAACTCTCCAATCTCTTTCCTGGATCTTTCAGGGGCTATGCTAGTTTCTTTTTCTATCCGGTCCCATTGTTGGATCTTCTGGGGTTTCCTGCCCTTATCCTATCCAATTCCTTTCCCAGATTTTCCCAGGCTAGACTCCTCCCCTTTATGGTTGCCATTTTAGCTCCAACTTTGCGTGCCTCATAGTTTTGCTTCCTCATCTGGTTTCTAATGCATGTGCAGAGGAATTTTCTTCTTGTTGGTTCTCCCTACCCCCAGTAGACCAGGCAAATTGATGAGTTGCTCTGCAGGGAAATTGGAAAGCCCATCTTTCCAGTCCATTCGTATGTCTGAAGTGACTGTGATGCTGCCCCTTTCTAGTTAATCCAGTTTAATGCTTGATTCCATTTTCTCCCTCCCCTTGTTAATATCTAACAAACTATCTACTGAAACAATATCAAACCTATATTTAATACCCAATCTAATTGCTATTTTAACCACCCCAGGAAATATAATCTTAATCAATAACCTGGAATTTTCTGGTCAAGCATCAAGAAGGTAATCCATCAAATGGGCCCACTCCATTTCCCGCAGAAAGAACAGACAATCGACATGTTAAAAACCCTTGCCATTTTCTTTTGCCAAAAAAGATATATGGTCTAAAAATAACCTTTTTTTTTTCTTTTGCTAATAGCTTCCTATAAAAACCTCACCATTAGTACACCCCTCTGAGTGTCCTTTTAGCTGCAAGGTGGGATGCTGCCTGACTTATAAATTGCTTAATACAGCCAATAGATCTTCAAATTTACTTGGTTGAGTTTTGTTCTTTAACAGGGCTGAAAGAGAGGACTCACGGAAAGAACAACTTGGAAAATAAACCAGCTTCCTAAAGTTGGGGTCCAGACCTATTGCAGGTAGTATACTTAGGGCCCTCTGGATGGTAAAGTTCATTACATTGTCTTGCCCAGAGCTGGTTGACATTCTAAGGGCAAGGAGAAGATGCCTCTCGGGTACTGAGCAGGGAGCTCACTTACTGGCAGGGCATTAGGAATGTCATTACTAATGACATTCCACATTAGGAATGTCAGTCAGTGAGATGGTCACCAGGCTGACAGTGAGGCTGTAAGTTTGACAGAAGACGGCACAGGCAGAGTGCACAGATGGAACAGACCACCTCTAGTAGCAATGCAGAAGATGCAGAAGACAAAAAACTGACTGCACAAAGGAACCAGAAAGGACAACTTCTTCCTCCTGCAATGTCCCTCTAGTGCCCTCTACTGACAAGTTGAGCATCATGCTTGCTTCCAGGCCAGTGATAAAAAGGTAGATTGGGAGCACAGGTAATAAACTGATAATCATCACAATGCATAAGAATTCTTAATAATAACACACAAATCCTACTATGGAACAAGTATGCCTCTCAAGCCATATCAGTTGGACTTACTACAATTGTAAACGTTTTGTTTAACTCCCTCCTTCTCCCACTGCTGGGTTAGCAAGAAACTCAAGCCCCATTTGTTTAGTATACCCACCCTCTCCAAGCTTGTGTCCAGACGCCAAGGTTTAGGAAAGAGGGAAACTAGTCAACCCTCCAGTTGCCATAGAAACATAGGTTTCCATGTAAAATGTCTTGTGTATCTGTCTGAAGATCCAGTCAGCTCTGGTGGTACTTATTTTGTACTACTACTGCCAAACCTTCTCTGCTATGCCCAAGATTGGTTCCACATTTTGCTATCATATTTTGAAATTTGGGATCTATGCTTTCCATAAATGTAAATAAAATTTACAGACTGGGATTCCTTTGCATAAACATATCTATTTTCATTTTAAAAAATAAACACTTCCCAGTAGACTGGAACTTTGAGGAAATGGCAAGGCTAAATCTCATTCTGGAATCATTACAGAGCTGGACTACCTGCTTCTAGTCCCCACGCATGGCCTCAGCAAGCCTTCCCCTTCTCCCTCTTCCTCAGCTGCCCCCCACACATGACTGTTAGGGTCCTAACATCCACAGCAACACATACAACTTTTTCTCCCCACTGAGCCTCACAGTCACAATGCCAGACTAGGGAAATTGAGCTCCTTCTCGGAATAAACCCAGATTGGGAGTCAGACCAGAAGCCCTAGAAACAAAGATTTCAGTTACTTAAATGCAGAATAATAGTACCAAGGACAATAGTACCAATAGTATGAGGACATGTTTTCTATGTGTCAGGCACTGTTCTCACGGCTTTATATATGCTAACTCATTTAATCCTCATAGCATGCCTATGAGGAAGATAGTTATTTTCCCCATTTAACAGATGAGGTAACTGAGGTAACAGAGAGATTTGGTGACTTGCCCAAAGCTAAGTGACAGAGACACATAGAATTGAAACATCTAAGCTTTAACAATCTTCACAGGTAATTTATTTTTTCAGCTTTATTGAGTTATACTTTACAAAATGGTATAAAGTATATAAAGCTTCACAGATGATTCTGATATGCAAATAGGATTGAAAGTCAAGTATAAAGAAATATGTTTATTTGATCTGTACATTAAATTTTATTACATGGCCTTGCATTCAGTTCTAGCAATATTGTAGAGTTAATTGATTTTGTTTAAGTTTTCCAAAATTATACAGGTGGAAAATGAATGCCCATGTAAGATTTCACAAAATCTTAGCTTTAGTAACTATTTTGCTTCTAGGTTAAAAATGAAAATGTCTTTGATGGTTTTCTTCTTACATTTGCCATCCCCTTAGGTCCCCAGAGCTTTGTAGCTGTGTGTAGCAACTCATGCTATTACATGAGTTACCTAAAGCAGAATATTTGGGAGGGGTTAGAATTAAAGTAGTTATGAGCATTCTTGAAGCCAATGTCAATCAACAGCAGTATTTTAGGAGCTACATAACAGGTGCACCAGGACCCTGGATAATATATGTGTGTGTGTATATATACATATATATAGTCTTGCATTGCTTAATGACAGGAATATGTTCTATGAATGTGTTGTTACATGAGTTCACCATTGTGCAGACATCAAAGAGTGAACTTACAGGAGTGTTCATGGTACAGCCTGCTACACACCTGGGCTAGATGGTATAGCCTATTGCTCCGGGCTACAAACCTATAGATCCTATTACTGTACTAAACACTGCAGGCAATTATAACACAATGATAAGTATTTATATGTCTCAACATAAAAAGGTACAGTAAAATACAGTATAAAAGATTTAACAAGTGGTACACCTATATAGGACACTTACCATGAATGGAGCTTGGAGGACTGGAAGTTGCTCTGGGTGAGTGAGTGACAGAGCGGTGAGTGAGTGAGTGTGAAGGCCTAGGCCATCACTGTGCACCACTGTAGACTCTGTGAGCACCGCACACTTAGGCCACACTAGACTTATAAAGCAACACACGATTAAGTCAAGCACAAGAGAAAATGATGTCATCAAGAGATGCCATTAATAGACATATAAGGCTGCTGCCAGCATAACATGGAGTATTGTTTACAGCAAACGTTTTTTAATAAGTAGAAAGAGTATATTGTAAAATGTTGTAAAATAACAATAAAAAGTATAGTACAGTAAATACATAAACCAGCAACTATCTTTTATAATCATGATCAATTATCACATACTGTACATAACTGTAGGGCCTATACATTCATGTGACTGGCAGTGTAGTAGGTTTCTTTCCACCAGCATCACCACAGACACGGGAGTACTGTGAGCTACTATGTTACCATGGCTACAATGACACTAGGCAATAGGAATTTTCAGCTTCATTTCAATGTTATAGGACCACCATTGTACATATGGTCTGTTCTCAATCAAAATACCACTATGTATATGGCGCATGTGTTTTGTATATATTTTCAGATGATTATAGCTTATCTCTCAAGAATAAAATTCCTGCAGAATCCCACTGTCCAGATCCAAAATTGAGCAATAATTGTTCCATTATCAATCAGTATTAAAAAATGGTTCTGCATGAACAATCCCCCTTTTTTATTACAAAATCATAAGCATGTAGTTCTGTAACATAACAATATCACACATGAGCATGCAATATGGCATTTTAGGTGAAATGTTTGCATTAAAACTATAAATTATCACACCCATATTATTAGCCTACCAACCACACTCATGCAGGGGTTACTTCTGCTGGACCTGTATTTTGAAACCTTAACTCTTAACACCATATTGTCTCAGATGTTATTGAATAATAGTTGTCTTTCTACACCCAAACCAAATAGTAAGAAATTATATATAAATAGTAGGGCTTCTATTATTTTTAATGCCTAGTTCAAGAATTATGAGTTTAGCCCTGGCTGGTGTAGCTCAGTGGATTGAGCGCGGGCCTATGAACCAAAGGATAGCGATTCAATTCCCAGTCAGGGCACATACCTGGGTTGCAGGCCGGTTCCCCGCAGGGGATGCATGAGAGGAATCCACACATTGATATTTCTCTCCTTCTCTCCCTCTCTCCTTCCCTTCCCCTCTAAAGATAAAATAAATAAAATCTTAAAAATAAGAATTAAGAGTTTAAGGAGGAGTATAGATGTGTTAGAAGAAAATCTGGGATGGTTTTATTTTCAGAGATGTATTTTTCTCTAACAGAGGCATTCAGAACAAATTAATCATAGACTAATTTTTAAATGTGCATGTTTTATACTCAACTTTTTATCAAACAGCATCTGCAAATAGCCTCTAATCAAGCCGCAAGAAAGCAAGCCCAACACAGTCACTACCATCTTTGTGTCTATTATTTAAGATGCGCAGAGCACAAGAGAACAAATATAAAATTGCAATAAAAATGTGATCAAACCATAATTACAAAAGCCAATATGACCTATCCCAGTAAACCATCTATAATTTAGTAAATGGTCAAAAGTTTCCGTCTTCATGGAAACCACAATAATGACATAAATAATTTTGAAGTGCTCGTCAAAGAGAAGTGTGAAGGGGAGTGAGTGCCATTAGAAAACTCAGCAGAATACGAGCTCCCTTGCTCACATCCCTACTCAGCAACAGTAATTTGGGAGCCAGCCGCAGACAAAAGTGCCTTTGTGGAAGTTATGGGATCCAGGTAAGGAGACTGTGAACCCCTGGTGGAACCCAAGGAGGGCCATTTTAGGAAGGCAGCTCTGTGCCCAGGTAGGTCCTGGCTATAACCCAGCAACAGCCCTGTCCCACTCTGGCCTCAACTATAGCCCTGGCCCTGTCTCACTTAGTTCCTGCCACCAGCACCATTCGCCAAGGGACCTGGGAGGAGTCACAACCACCTGTACCCACTGATCTCAGTGCAGGCTATGGACCCTGACATGGCGTGTAACTCGGCTGCAGCCCCTCAAAACTGCCAGTCCTCACAGCATAGGCACCTGAAGGGAGACATGCCTATCCATGTCCCTGAAGCAAGTTTACCAACACAGATCCAGCTGCAGATCTTGAAGCAACCCCATAATTTGACTCCACCCCTCAAAGCCATGGTCCAGAGCAGCCCTGTTCTCCCAGATACCTGAAGGAGACATGTTCATCAGTGCTTCCAAGGCAGGTCCACCGACATTAGTGCAACTGCAGATTCTGAAGAAGCCCTGTGGCTCAGTCTAGCTTCAGTCTGGGGTCAGTCTTGCCAACCCAAGGATCTGCCCAGGGGTAGAGCCCTCCCGTGGACCCGGAGCAAGCACACCCTCCCACACACCTGGATGTACACAGACGCCTCAAATGTAATTTCTTCAATAATTATAACCAGGATAAGACTGAAACTTTCCACACAATCTCCTACTAAAAAGTTTAAACAGGCCCATTCACCTTTCTTTCTCATTACCATCATCTCCAGATGGATACCAATCAAAGTGATGTCTCAGAAATAACTCTTAAAAATATACTGCTGTTCCATCTTTGCTGCCACTGCTTTTCAATTCAAATCTACATCACACAAGAACTGTTGCAATAGTCTCCTGATTTTTTGCACTTAAATTTCCCACATGGCTTCCAGAGATAGTTTCATTAAAACATTTTTTTAGTTTAGAAAACAAAGCTAATCATCTCACTTCCAAATTTAAAAACCCAAAGCTCTTATTTCTCATTGGTTACTGAATGAAGATCCCAACTTCCTGATTTGGTAAATAAAGCTCTTTACAATCCAGCCCACTCTATTCGTACCTTTCAAATCATCTCCACCTCCTCCCTCTCCTGCCTTACTGAATTTTTCTTGGGTTTTGGACACACTGATCCTTTCACAATGTTGCCTGTGCATAAGTTTCCCCCATTTCTAAAACACTCCCTCCCACCCCACTTTTCTTAATTAGTAAACTACAGTCCATTGCTCAATACTCAGGTCAGTATTATGATGCTAGGTCCTCAGCAAACCTTCTTTGGCTCTGTTGGGAAGACACTTCGCACTGGCCTCTCTGCTCCCACAGAGCTTTGTTCATATCTCTGTAGTATTATTACACCATCATATTACAATTTACCTATTTCCATTGCCTGCTTAAAATAGAGTATGAGCTCCTCCAGAGTAAAGGTGAAGGTGTATTCATGTTTTTAAAATGTCTCCTCACCTTCACCTGCAATGCAAAAAAGTTTCTTCTGAGGGTCATACAAATTTGAAAAACATACAAATGTTTCTAGAATAAATGACTTGACATAGTAACATGATCAAAAATTGTAGTTTACAGCAAAGTCAATAAGTTTGCTTTGTAGAAATATTCATGTATTGGAAACTATCAGATCTCCAAAGATACCATTTTCTGGTGCGCTTATATTAATCCGTATTCCAATTATTTGTCCAGAAGTGATCTGTGCTCATTTAATTCTGTTATAGGATGGGTACCCTACTTAAATTTCATTTACTTCTTCCATTGTTCTCCTTCCTCTTTTTTGCCAGCCCTTTATCATCCATTTCTGAGGCTCTTAGAGCATTTGCTGCTCTGTTCTCAGGGATTTGGACCCACCCACTCTGCCTGTGACTGTAACAGGGAAGATCCCAGGGGGATGTGATGACATGCCTGGGTCCCATGGGACTGGTCAATGCCAGTTCCCTTCTTTCCCACTGTCTCTGCTCTGACAGCAGTCAGGTCCCCAAACACCACCAAATCCAGAGAAAATCCCTTCACATCTCCTCCCTTACCTATAATGGCCGTGGCTTTAAAGAATCACCTGTGAAGTCACATGTAAAAACATGTGCAGAGTTGTGATAACAATCCTCATGTATATGACAAGCTGTCATAAAAAAAGGAGATGGGCTTCTTCTATGAAGACCCGAAGGACAGAACGATGACTGATATTTAGGAAGTACAGGGAAAAAATACCCTAACAATAAAAGCTAACAAACACTGGCAGAAGACACTTGTGAGGAGGTAAATCGCTTTCACAAAAGGAATTTAAGTAGAGACAAACATTGCCCAATTTTGTCAAGGAGATTAAGGAAGAACAGATTTCTGAGCTCACCTCCAAAAGGGGAATATAGTAAATCTACATCACATAAAACTCTTTCTTCCTCTTTTTCTGTTTTGCTCTTCTTTTACCAGAGTTCTAAGAGATCCAGCCAAGATCTAGGGCTACTGAAAGAGAATGCTTCTGTTAGCACATCTTGATGTCCTTTGATGAACCTTGTTGCCATAAAAACTCAAACCTTCATAGGGATGGTTAAGTGAAAGTTGACTGTACCCATGACTTGGGTACTAATTCACTAGTAAGTGTAAAGGGCTAATATATGTTTTCCTCGGGGACATAATTCAGTAACAAAGAATGGATCTGTGAAGAAAAGTCTAAGACATTTATTCTGATCATTAACTTAAAGTCCTCAGATTAAATGACATATTCCTTTTTTATGCCTTGCATGTGCACAATATTTGCTTCCTGAGTATTAAGCATAGGAGAAAAGTCCCATTAAATCATTCCCAGAGTGTTTTATAAACTGAAAATTGTAGCGAGTTATTGGGGAAAAAATGGTATTTAAATAGATTGGCTTTTACATAACATTTGAATTATTTAATTGTCAAGCTATATTGAGTTCATTTCAAATTAGTGCTAACTGGTATGGCCTTGATTTCCTCCCAAAGAAAAATGTTTGCTAATTTGCAATTTCTGTCACAATAAAGAAATATTTCAGAAATTAGATCTGCAGCCTAGATTTGTGTGTGAATCCTCAAATGGTCCAACATGGCACTTTTCTTTTGTCAGTGAAACCTTTGCAATATCGTGATGTTATATTACCATTGAAATAGGTCAAGTTGTGTTTCTGAAATGGAATCACATATGTGAGAAATTGGACACCAGGAGGACTGTGCCCATGAATAAATGCTTTATTGTGCGTGACTTCAAATGGTGGGTTTAAATGACGCTTAGAAGAAACACTCACATTTTACTTCCTTCACCCATTTGGAACTTGCATTGAATGCTTGTTTGGAAAAGGAAGGGTAGGTTAAATTTTACACTTGGAAATACATTGTTAAATTTTCAGATTTCATCCACCATAAACCAAGAAATTTTAAAGCTGAATTGATTGTGACCACATGAGGTAGGAGAATTAAAGGAAAATTACTAGGTTAAAAGGGAAGAGCCTTTGATCTGGTCCTGGTTTCACTATTAATTAACTGTGATCTTGTGTAAAACTTTTAGCCTAATCTCTAAAATGATGGAGAAAAAAGAATTGGATTACATAGATTCCAAGATTTCTTCAGAAGTTTTATGACTGAAAAGATATCTGCATTGCTCATGTGCAATGGCTTCTTGGGCTGCCTTTATATTCCTATTCTTTCTCCTTAATCAATATTCAATATTAATTAGTACCTAAATTATAAACATAAAATATACAATAGTACACAAATTCAATATGCAGTAGTCCTTCAACTAAAAACAGACCATTGTAAGTACACTGTGTTTGTATAGTCATGTTTTCACACTTTTTGAAAATGATATTAATGTTCTCTAAGTTTCAAAAAAAGGCATATGCTTCATTCATTCATCCATCCATCCATTTATCCATTATGCATTTATTGAATAATTAATTATTATGTTTCAGGAACTATTGTAAGTGATATGTATGGTGATAAACAAAACAGATGTGGTTTCTGTCATGTGGAGTTTACCATCTAATTGTGGTAAAATTAATGGAAACTATTTAAATATTAAAGTACAAAGTGTGACAAGAGCTATAAAGAATCAAAGAGTGTTCTTGGAGAGATTTACAGGGTGAGGCTGGGGTGCTACTTTAGATTGGCCGTAGCTTAGCCATAATAAATTACCACATGGAACCACCTTGCAGTTGAGACCACCGTGTAAGAGGTCACTTTTTGCTGGTGGTGTTTTTATCGGGAATGACTGATTCCAGGGCCCTGGTTTTAGGCAGCTTGCAAAATACAGAGGAGAGAGATGCAGCTAAATGCTGCCCAGTGGTATCCCCATCTGCACTCCCCTCCACTTCACACATAGGTCCCCCCTGCCTGTAGACACCCTCCCACCACCCCTGACAAATCATGAGTCTTAGTCATTCTGAGGCTTCAGTTGCTCAACAATTTTGCTTCTCTTCAAAAAGGCATTGCAGGTCCCTGATCTAAAGTATTGCATTCTGGACAAGAGCCATGTAACTCTTTCTATTAGGATCCCAGTCACATCAATAGAGAGATATTCTGACTTTTCAGTTTCTGAAAAAGAATAGGATGTGGACTCAGAAGACTGAGGATCCAAAGCCATTTCTACCAGTTTCAACAAGTTTCAACATCTCTAATATTAAAGATGGGTATGAATTTACATTATAGGTTATTAAGAAAAGCAAGATAAATGAAAATACACTTAGAAACTATATAGTACTGTATAATTGCTTGTCTTATTTCTCTCTCTCTCTTGTAGTCTCAGTAACACACACATTCCTTCCTTCCCCCTCCCTCCCTCCCTTTCTCTCTTCCTCCTTTCCTTCCCTACTCTCTTTTCATTTCTCTTCTTTCTCTTTTTCTTCCTTCCTTCCCTCCTCCTTCTCTCTCCCTTGTTCCTCCATGTTTCTCTCTCTCCATTACTCCCTTCTTTCATTCTTCCCCCCTTCAAGACTTTTCTGAGTTTCTGCTATACATTAAGCACTTTGTTAGTAAGTTCAGTGCACAGATAAATGAAAATGATGAAAAACATAGACTCTAGAATCGAACTGAGTCTAAAACATATGTAGGTATGTATCTTTGCTGAGTGTTTATCACAGTTCCCAGCATACTGTCAGTGATCAAAACATTCAGAATTTACAGCAGTGGAATAAAGTTAGAAGTAATAATGTTTACTTTGGAATATTGAGGAATTTTTCACCCATGAAAGACCCTTAGGATGGGTTTTGAGAGCTAAAGAGGAGCAGCAATAACCTGGAAGTACTGATATTTTGTTCTCAAATTGGTAAGTTGAAGAAATGGTCAGAAGTTTTACTCATTCATTTATAGTGACACTTACTGAACACTATTATGTGAGGACCAGGCTGGGCACTGAATATATAAAAATGAATATAATGTTATTAAGAAAGTTTTGACAATGTTTTAGGAATGGTAATATCATAGCTATAATGCCATCAGGGTTGTGTTTAGTATCAAATATATATGTATATAAAATATAACTATTTAGATACACATTTTTTGTCTTTTAGATATACACTTTATCTAGATGTAGGAGGTGTGCTTCAACTTACCCAGAATATGAGGGGACTGAGTGAGTATGAGTGTATACAGGTGGTTTGGACATGAGTTGATAAGCAGCATGATAGGTACATGGGAGTGTCTTTATATATATGTTTTAAATTTTCCTCAATAATAAATTCAATAAAATGAATATGAGACAGCCAGTCCTCCTTTTTAGAGTCAAGTGTGGAACATATACTGGATGCCAGTACTCTCTTTGCAGTGTGGCATTTGCATAAGGCCATTTATAACACATAGGGCATGAGAACTCCAACGTTAATGAAGGATGTTGAGGTTCTGGGCCATTCTATATATGAATGCTTTCATTATTCATCACATTAGTGGCTCCCTTGATAGAGACTGTGGTATGCTTTCCTTTTTAGTGTGAAATAGATGGGAGAGGCAAGGTGGATATCTTGTAATATAATACTAGACATTTCCCTCATTCAGATAATTATATGACACTTCCACTGAAGCTTCTGGAATACTAAAGTTCTTTCAAGAGAAACGTAATCTATCACTTTTCTGTAGAGGGATTCAAAATTGGAGACAAAAAGTGAATTAGCCATTCTGCTGCCCTTGCATAATGAAATAGCTAGTGTGCTATTACCTCAGCATACTTTCTCACAGCCTTTATGATTTCACCTGCCTCCTGAGTGTCTGCATTTAATACCTCTCTCCAGATGTCTTAATCTTCATTTAATTCCTGCTTCAATCTAGTTTTCCTTTTTGCTCAGATTCCTAAATTCTTTATGCTCATTCGTGTAGTTTCTTTATGGTTGCTTGTCAAGCCACCACATTTATTGTCATTAATATTTTCAGTGCTGTATTACTACATACAAGATCTGTCTGGGAAAAGTCCGACCATTGTTAATATAACAAGAATGGTTTGCATGACATCAATGTAATCTAGCAGCTGAGGAGAGTGGACTGGAATGAGCATATGTGAACAATTATGACCTCACTGTACTAGTCAGTGGGAGTGGTAGATGCTGTTGAGTAGGTGTACTGTGTGGCCATCACATTCAAAATGACTGAGTGAGTATAGCAATGAATCTGCATCAAATTTTGCATTAAGCTTGAACATCACTCCACTGAAACTATTTGGATGATTAGCCTTCCAGGGACAATGCAATGAGTGCAGCATAGATAAGAGTGTGGCACAAAGATGGTCGAGAATCTGTTGAAAGTGATCGATGTTCTGGAAGGCCTGCAACAAGCAGAACACTTGAAAGTGTTGAACATGCACGAGCTGTAATCAACAAAGAGTGGTGACTGACAGTGTGAGAACTACAAGCTGATCTGGGGATTCCAAAAACTACTGTGTCCAGGATTTTGATGCAGGATCTTGGCATGAAACAAGTCGTGGCGAAACTCGTTATGCAGCTTCTACTACTAGAGCAGAAGGAACATTGCGCTACAGTTGCTAATGACTTGATTTAAACCACTACCAATGAACAGGATTTCCTCAAGAAGGTCATAACCAGAGATGAAACATGGCTCTATGGCTATGATCTAGAAGCGAAAGCCAGGTTGTCCCAGTGGAAGTCACCTGGTTCTCCAAACCCAAAGAAGGTATGGCAAAGTCGCAGCAAGATCAAGACCATGTTAACTGTATTTCTTGATTGGGGAGGTGTTGCCCATCATAAGTACACTTCTCCAAGCCAAAAAATTAGTAAGGAGTACTGCCTCAATGTTCTTCATTAGTTGAGAGGTGCAATAAGACAAAAATGGCTACAGTTATGGGCAACTAGTAATTGGCAGCTTCATCTTGACAACACAGCCACTCATTGCAGCACTTCTTGTGCAAGTGCTTTGGTGAAACATCAAATCACTCAGGTGACTCAGAACCCCTCCAGCCCAGATTTAACACCCTGAGACTACTGGTTTTTCCCAAAACTAAAATCACTTTTGAAAGGGAAGACATTTCAGACCATCGATGAGATTCAGGAAAATACCACAGGGCAGCTGATGATGATTCCAACAAAGGATTTCGCAGAGTGTTTTGAACAGTGGGAGGGACACTGGGAGAACTGTGTGAGGTCCCAAGGTGCCTACTTTGAAGGGGACTGAGGCATCATTGTCCTATGTGCAATGTTTCTAATATCTTGTATTTTCTTCAGTAAATGTCGCTACTTTTCTATTACATGGCTAGATACTCCCTGGACAGACCATGTATTCTAGGTCATTAAATGGAGGCAAATGTGTGGGAGGGAACTACAAATACTGTTCCATTAATTAATCAACTAAAAATTAAACTTTTTGATGTTAAAAGGCATAATAAATATTCTTCTACCTGATGACAAAAATATTCATCTGAGTGTATTCATGTATTTACTTCTTATATCCCACCTCTTTGCAAAAGTGACTGAGTTATGATACATTGACCATATAGCTCATTAAAATAAATTAAAAAGTAGAATCAAGGTATCAAACAAAGAAGCAGCAAATATTAATGGGGGATAATTCAATTGCTTTGATAATTAATCATACAATTTGACAGTCCTAGAATTGCACATTGATGTTTGACAATCTTCTTTTCTTATCACTAGTTATCAAAAGAACACTAGCTTTTGTATGAGAAATGATTGAGACATTTTACTTCTGTAATTTACTAGACAAATATCCTAATTAAACTAATGCCAACTTAACTGATGCCAATTTAATGGTTGGATATTGAAATATTTACATAAAAATATTGTATCTCTATTTTATAATTATCAGATTCAATTGAGGCAAACTATATATTGAATAACTTTTAGGTTCTTGACTGAAAATGAAAGAAAGAGAAATTGCATGGTAATATTTGATTTACATATGCAATCAATATGATGAGTTCTATAATAAAAGGATGAATAAATATTTGGAGGACACAGATTAAAGGAGATATCTATTCATTCTATATTGCTCATGGAAGTGTAAGTAAGGCAAATAAGGGGACATTTTGGACATTCCTGCCCAGCAGAAAAAGCAATGCCCCACTGAAAGGGCCCAGTCAAGCCATGTAAGCATCTCTGAGGCCTGTCATCAAACAGCAGAGACAGTTCATCCCCCTGTGCCCTGTGCAAATTCCTTACTCACCAAACTAGGATAGAATGGCGGCAGTTTTATCCACTAAGTTATTCTATTTTATTTGTGTGGGGGTGTTATGCAACAACAGATAACCAAGAAAGGGATCCAATTCAGGTCATCATTCTTTTTGCCTGGGTTTCTCTAAGATCTTCCTAACCACCACCACCACCCCTGCCTTTTGTCCTTGTAGGTTTCCACACTATTCTGTAAATGGCAGAGGAATTCTTTCCAAACATCTCTCTGATTATGACATCTCTCTTTCTTTCTTAGGTTACATCTCTCTTTCTTAGGTTAAGAGCCATGAGGATCCCCTCTGCTTTCAAAATGAACTCTAAATCTTTTTAAAAGACTCTCCAAATCTTTTCACAGGTTATTTCCACAAAACCACCTTGCTCATGTCTCTATCCTCACCTCTGCATGTCTTCCCTCAATCGTGTGCTCTAATCCAGTCCTACCGATAACTTGCAGCTCTGCCAAATATGCCACAGACCCCTCACCTCAGCCTGGAAGGTTCTTTAGTCATCTCAAATTTCCCACATTCCTTCTATCTGGTTAACCCCCTTTTGTTCTTCAGATTGCAGTTTAAGTATCTATTCTTCAGATTCTGATTCCCCAGATGTAACACCTGCAATGCCTATATTCTGAGTATCCCTAAAACTATCCTGCACCTTGAATGCTCCTGAATTTAATCTTAAACTTGTCCTCATCCTGCGGGCAAGACTAAATTCTACTGGAAGCTAACATCCGTAAAAGCTAGCATGCTTCAACCATTGTGTCAACTTCTGCCATCCACTAGGTGAAATATCTCCACAGAAGTCTGAGGAACCTGACTTCCAACCATGAATGACAGTTTATCTCCTATTTTTGGAGCCTACAATTCAAGAATATTGAAGCTTGTGAGGCAATTCTATAGGAAGCATTATGCATTAGAAAGTAGGGAAAAGACAAATGACTCTTTCTGAGTTGTTGTTGTGGAGAAGAGATGTCCACAATATGTTCTGCATGAAAGGCTTTGGATCCCTGGGATAGCCTTCACATTCAAAGATATCTGTGTGCCCTCTTTATTCAAATATGGTAACTCAGCACTTCTTTTCAAATCTACAACTGAATACCATAGAGAAAATGGAGAGAGCGAGAACACGCTACAGGAAAGGGCAATGCTTGAAGCAGAAGATATGACAGGTCTCATTACTTTTAAAAATTCTATGTAAGAGCCCTGGACAGAGGTACCACATCCAGTCCTTGCTAGAGGGCCCTTAAATGCTAGACACTGGAGACAATCAGGGATAACCTCTCAAGACAGCATCAGGTCATTAGCCTGGATTTATTTCTGACCTGGATTTATTTCTACTGACAGAATCTCAGTCTGCAACTCCTATTCCCTGCTCCCAACCATAGACCCATAGAAATACCTAACTACTTTAATCTGGAGAGGTTACCTCTGTACCTGTCTAATTTCGTACTAAGACTCCATTAAGTAACGCTGCACATTTGTCCTGGTTAGTCTTATTTACATCTAGGCCCTCCTCTGGGTCTCTGCATGTTTTTTTCCCAACAAATAATTTATAGACTTGATCTGCCCTCTCTACCACTCTTAGTTCCTCCTGGATTATAAACCCAGTCTCCTTTTAACCCTTTTTGTCTTCAGACAACATTTTCAGCTTTGACAATGTTACATGATGTTCTGGGGCCCCCATGGAAGTCCAGGACTCCTCCTGTAGAAAGGACTGCTTCAGAGATCTGGTCTCTTGCTTTCTTGTTGTACCGCATTTCAAAACAAGATTACTTGCTGTGACACAGCATGAGGTAAAGGCAGAAAATGCACTATAAATAAAGAATAAAACTACTGGGAAACTTGCTATGTGGTTATAAATGAGGAGTATGCAATGAGAAAATTTTCTACAGATCACATTCAACTGTCTCAGAATTTCTAACAAATGAATTTATTTTTCTTGTTACTGTATTTCTGGCAGTTGATGGGTCCTCAGCAGGCAGAACTGTATACATAAACATTTCTCTGCAGTCATGCAGAAATCTGAATCATAAAATGGTATGTCATGCATTCTGTTCTACTGTGTCATAGCAATCAACAATAGCTGTATTTTGTTTGAACTTACAAAAACAGCAACTGATCTACTAATAAGTCAGATTAGAATAGTTTTAAATGATGTTAGAAATGAACTTGCACAATGGAATGGGCTATATTTAATACATTTTCACAAGTCCCTATTTTTATATTACATGCACATTCAATAGCAATATTGTTCACCTGTGGGTAAATATTTTATTAAATCCTTTGAAGAATTTAGGTATATATTGTATTAGACATGATCCTTACTTCAATGCCCTTAGTCCTTAACCAATCAAACCATGAAAGAAATTCCCAAGAGAGAAAAAAGAAAAAGAATGATAAGGTTAATGTTAAGGATAATCAAGGATTAAATATGTGAGGGACATGTCTAGAATTATACCCAGAAGATAATAATTTGAGGTTCATACTCCTAATATTAAACACGTTAAGTAACTGTCATTCTTGCTGTTTATGGGTATTTGTTGGTTGCTTTCCAAATACTTGGTATATAGTAGTAAGAAGAAAAGATAAAACAACAGCTAAATTAGAGATTAAGAGTTGTGCAGGGGGTGCTTTAAGTTGGGCCATGGGGGAAGTCTCCCTGAGAAGGCACTTATGCCAACACCTCACAGATGAGGAGGAGCAATAAGGGAAGTGGAAAGAGGATGAAAACGACCAATGTAGTCTGGAGATGTGCATCGGGGGAACAACACAGAGCTTCCTCAATACCAAGTTGCTTATGCTCCCTACCATGCACCATGTGTTTCAACTCAATGCCTGAAATAATTTTTCCCTCCTTTTTGCATACTTTTTATTTATGTTTTTATTTGAAGTTCAGAGGCCCTTTCCTCCAGGAAGACCTCTCTACTACTCTCCAGTCTGTTTCAGTGCCATTACTTTCTCCCTATGACTATCTCTGTAATTCTGCAGGAGCTGTAAGATCGTCTCTTCTGGTTAACTATAAGTGATCTAAGGGTAGAAACAGTGCCCTGAGTGCATTTGTACCCCAGCAGACTAGCAGAACTCAGGACTGTGGCAGACATTCTAGTTGCCAGCAGATATCCATTCTTTAATTCATTCACCAACTACATGCTCTACAGTCATACCGAAGTAAATCCCCAGTCCCTCTTACAGCTACATGGTATCATTCTCACAATTGCATATTAGCAAAAGACTGCTGGAAATTTGGGGGTAGTTTTATTTTCCTGATATTCATGATACCCTTTCTGCTCTATGATTAACTTCTTTTATCCTAGAAAACATACATGAGGCTGGATTATAAGAGAACAAGACTTAGACTCAAGATAAAGGAGGAGAAATACAGGAGTCTGAGTCCTTGATTATTTCCTGGATTAGCCACACAAGCCTCAGTCTTTTTTACATGAGAAAATGAAATCCTACCATTATACTTGAGTTTCTATTACCTACATCTGAATGCACCCCTACCTGACAGAGTGTCTAATATAGCACAAAGAACATGGACAGGCCACTTATAGTCACAGCCGGCTCCACAACTTAGCCAAATAACATCTAACAAGATACACCTCTAGGCCTCAGTTTCCTCATCTGTAAAATGACAATAATAACAGCTAGTTCAAAATGTTGATGTGCAAACTGAATTAGATGATATAAAGCCAACTTTTGAGCATGTTGAGAAAGAATAAATTTTAGTAAGTTTATTATTAATAATATTTTCAATATATGCCTTTTTAAAGAGTGAATGAATAAGCAAAATTTTTTCTTCACATTGTTTAATGAAGTAATCACATTTGGAAGAGAAATCAAAGAAATACATGGCTGCAAGTTTCCATAATCAGCAGATGTTTAAATGAGCATTACTTTATTTTCCAATAAGTTTTGTTTCAATAATTTCTTAATTTTAGAAAAGTTTGAGGTTTTTATAGAAAAAATTGCAAAGTACTATAGACAATTTTCATATATCCCATATAGTTCCCCTATTATTAACTTCTCACATTAATATGGCATATTTTTCACAATTAATGAACCAATATTAACACAGTATTATTGACTAAAGTCCCTGACTTTAGTCAGGTTCCATAGATTTTTTAAATAAATATTTTATTGTTCTTCTACTACAGTTGTCCCAGTTTTTCTCTCTTTGCCCTCCTCTGCCCAGCTCACCCCACGCTCCCATAGTCAATCTCCACCCTGTTGTCCATGTCCATGAATCATTCATACATGTTCTTTGACTAGTCATTCCCCTTCTTTCCACCCTGACCCTCCTCCTCCTGTCCTCTCTGGTCACTGTCAGTCTGCTCCTTGTTTTCATGCCTCTGGTTTTATTTTGTGCATTACTTTATTTTGTTCATTAGGTTCCTTTTATAGGTGAGATCACATGTTAACTGTCTTTCACTGACTGGCTTATTAAACTTAGCATAATGCTCTCCAGTTCCATCCATGCTGTCACAAAGGGTAGGAGTTCCTTCTTTCTCTCTGCTGCATAGTATTCCATTATGTAGATGTACCACAGGTTTTTGATCCACTCATTTACTGAGGAGAACTTAGGCTTTTTCCAACATTTGACTATTATAAATAGTGCTGCTATGAACATTGTGGTGAATAAGTTCTTTTGAATTGGTGTTTCAGGATTCTTAGAATATATTCCCCACAGTGGAATCTCTGGGTCAAAAGGCAATTCCATTTTTAGTTTTCTGAGGAAATTCCATACTGTTTTCCACAGTGGCTGCTCCAGTCTGCATTCCCACCAACAGTTCACTAGCACTCACTTTTCTCCACATTCTCATCAGCACTTGTTTGTTGATTTATTAATGATGGGCATTCTGATAAATGTGAGGTGCTATCTCACTGTGATTTTAATTTGCATCTCTCTGATGGATAGTGATGTTGAATATCCTTTCCTATGTCTGTGGGCAACCTGTATGTCAGGTCCTTTGCCCATTTTTTAGTTGGATTGTTTGACTTCCTGGTATTGAGTCATATGAGTTCTTTATACATTTTGAAGACCAAATCTTTGTCTGAAGTATCATTGGCAAATATGCTTTCCCATATGGCCAGTTCCTTTTTCATTTTGATGATGGTTTATGTAGCTGTACAGAAGATTTTTAATTTGATGTAGCCCCATTTGTTTATTTTTTCCTTCATTTCCCTTGCCCTAGAAGATATATCAGCAAAAATAATGCTATGTAGGATATGTGAAATTTTACTGCCTAAGTTTCCCTCTAGGACTTTAATAGTGTCATACTTATAATGAAGTCTTTTATCCATTTTGAGTTTATTCTGCTATATGGTGTAATTTGATGGTCTAGTTTCATTTTTTTTATGTATCAGTCCAGTTCTCCCAACACTGTTTATTTAAGAGGCTATCTTTACTCCATTGCATGTTCAATGCCCTCTTTGTCAAATATTAATTAACCAGGAGACTTGGTTGTATTTCTGGGTTCTCTATTCTGTTTCATTGATCTGTGTGTCTGTTATTATACAAGTACCAGACTGTTTTGATTACAGTGGCCTTGTACTATAGTTTGATATTAGGGATTGTGATCCCTCCTATTTTGTTCTTCTTTCTCAAGATTCCTGAGGCTCTTTGGGGTCTTTTTTATTCCATATAAGTTTTTGTTTATATCTGTTCTACATCTGTCAAGTATCCCATTGGTATTTTACTAGGAAATGCATGGAATCTCTAGAGTGCTTTGGGTAGTATAGACATTTTAATGATGTTAATTCCTCCAATCCATGAACATGGTATATTCTTCCATTTATTTGTGTCTTGTTTAATTTCTTCAGTGTTCTGTAGTTGTATGAGTACAGGTCTCTTACCTCCTTGGCTAAGTTTATTCCTAGGTACTTAAAACTTAATGGCAGTTTTACTTCCTCCTTTCCAATTTGGATGCCTTTTATTTATTTTTCTTGTCTGATTGTTGCGGCCAGAACTTTCAGTACTATGTTGAATAGAAGTGGTGAAAATTGACACATTTTTCTTCTTCCTTATCTTAAGGGGAAAGCTTTTAGGTTTTGGCTGTTGAGCATGATGTTTGCTAGAGGTTTCCCATATATGAACTTTATTATGTTGATGAATGCTCCCTCTATTCCCACATTAATGAGGGTTTTTATCATAAATAGGTGCTGGATTTTATCAAATGCTTCTTCAGCATCTATTAATATGATCATGTGATTTTTTTCTTTCTTTTTGTTTATGTGGTGTATTACATTTACTGATCTGTGAATATTGTACCATCCTTGCATCACTGGGACAAAGTGATGGTGGTGTATTATCTTGGTGTATTATCTTTTTAATGTATTGCTGGATCTGGATTGTCAATATTTTGTTAAGGATTTTAGCATCTGTGTTCATCAGAGATATTGGCCTGCCATTTTCTTTGTTGTGTCTCTACCTGGTTTTGGAATTAGGGTAATAACGGCCTCATAAAAAGAGTTTGGGAGTCTTCCTTCTTCTTGAATTTTTTGGAATAGTTGGAGAAGGATAGGAGTTAGTTCTTCTTTAAATGTTTGGTTAAATTCCAAACACTTAAATTCCCAGGGGCAGGGGAGCGGGTGTTAAAATACCCTGCTATAAGTGTGTTGCTGTCTATATCTTTTTTGAAGTCTTCCAAGATTTTCCTTATATATTTGGGTGCTCCCACATTGGCTGCATATATGTTTACAATGTTCACATCTTCTTAATAGATTCTACCCTTGAGTATTATGAAGTGTCCTTCTATGTCTCCTTTTATGGCCTTTGTTTTGAAGTGTAGTTTGTCTGATATAAGTATTGCTACACCAGCTTTTCTTCATGTCCATGTGCTTGGAATATTTTTCCTTATCTTCACCCTGTGTAGATCTTTTGTTCTGAGACAGTCCTCTTGTAAACAGTATATACATGAGTCATGTTTTATCCATTCAGCTACCCTATATCTTTCAATTGGAGTATTTAATCCATTTACATTTAAGGTTATTATTGATAATAATCCATTGGCATTCTTCCCTTTATACCTGTGTTCCTCTCTCACTCTTTTTCTTCATCTTCTTAAAGCAGTCCCTTTAGCATTCTTGCAATGCTGGTCTGGCAGAGATGTATTCTTTTAGCCTTTTTTTTTTTTTTTTTTGGTGGGGGGGTGTCTGGGAAACTCCTTACTTCACCTTCCAGCCTTCCATTTCAAATGAGAGCCTTGTTAGGTAAAGTAGTCTTGGTGCAGGCCTTTGCTTTTCATTACTTGGAATATTTCTTGCCTTTCCCTTCTGGCTTTTAGTGTTTCTGTTAAGAAATCAGCTCATAGGCTTATCAGTGCTCCCTTGCATGCTACTGTTTCTCCCTTGCTGCCTTTAAGATTCTCTCTTTGTCCTTATATTTTGCCATTTTAATTATGATGTGTCTTGGAGTGGGCTTCTTTGGATTCATCTTGATTAGGACCCTCTGTGCTTGCTGAACTTGTGACTTTTTCCCTCACCAAGTTAGAGAGGTTTTCTGTCATTACTTTTTCAAATAGGTTTTCCATACCTTGCTTCTTTGCTTCTCTTTCTAATATCCCTATGATACAAATATTATTACATTTCCTACATGTCCAACAGTTATCTTACACTACCTTTGTTCTTTTTTGAGTCTTTTTTCATTTTGTTGCTCTGTCTAGGATTTTTTTCTAATTTGTCCTCCAACTCACTGATTTGTTTCTCTGCTCAATCTAGCCTGCTTTTAACTCTTTCTAGTGTATTCTTCATTTCAGATATTATATTATTCATTTTCTGCTGCTTCTTGTTGATAGTTTCTATGTCCTGTTTCATGCTGATGTAGTTCCCTGTATGTTCCTTGAAGCTTCTATAGAGTTCCTTATAGTTCTCACTGAGCTCCTTGAGAATCCTTATAACCATTAGTTTGAACTTTGTGTCTGATAGATTGCTTGCCTCAATTTCATTTAGCAATCTTTCTGGTGATTCCTCCTTTCTTTCTGATTGAAGGTTGTTTCTTTGTCCCTTATTTTAAGTGACTCTTCTTGTTTTTTTTTTTTTTTTCTGCATGTTAGATTGATCTTTGACTTTCCATCTTCATGGGATGTCTTTCTGTGGTAGGAGACCTGTGGGACTCAGTGGTGCAGTCTCCTTGATCTCCTGAGGTAGACCCTCTTGGGATGCCCTTTATGCCATTTATGTGGGCTCTATAGTTATAATTGGTTTTGGTTGTTGTAAGGTCATTCTTTGGTAGGTTCTTCCCTCTGAATGGCTGACTGAGAATCACACCACCCACCATGTCTTGTATGCTGCTGTACAGGTTCTGCTAAAAAAAGGGGGGTGGGAACCACACCCGCAAAAATAACTGCCTCCCATAACCACATTGTAAAGAGCAAATGAGCAAATATTAACAAATGTGTAAAGAGCTTAAGACTATTATAAGAAAGGAAAAATGAATAGAGATGACTAACTGAAAGAAAAATGATCTTGAGCAGGTAGAGGGAGGAAAAATAATAAGAGTATGGAAAATTAACAAGGTGAAGAAAGAAGTCAAATAGAATTTACATTGTAAATAGAAGTCAAATAGAATTTACATTGTAAAAGGCAAAATGAAGTCAGAAAATGAAAAAGTATAGTATGGGGTTTAAAATTTTTTTAAATACTGAAAAAATAGGAATCAAATTGGAGAAAAAGATCCACCACAGTAGTATCAATGACAAATTAGCAAATAGTAATACAGATGGAACGGGAATAAGAAGGAATAAATAAAGAAAAAAAAACTTATGGGGTATCTAAAGTAAACAAAAGTGATTTTGAGAGAATAGAAAGAGAAGAAATAGTAAAAATGAAAAATGAAAACCAAGCTGAGAGAGGGAAAAAGCAAAATTTTAAATGAAAAAAATAAAAAGAAAGGGCAGGAGGAAGATAAAATGGAGTAGGAGGGGGGAACAGTAAAATTTGAGATTTGCAATGCAAAAATAGTGAAGATCTAGGAATAAAAACGAAGAAATGCAACAACAACCACTATATCAACAATCAGTGAGCAAAGATTAATAGAGTTAGAGAGAGAATAACGGTATTTTAAGAACAGGAAAAAGAATGTGAGATGCTTCATGAGAAGAAAAGTGGTTTTGAGAGGCTGCAGTGGGAAGAAATAGTAAGAGTGTGGACTAGAAACAAGTTGTAGCAAGAGAAAAAATAAAATTTAAAATAAAAATAAGAAGAGGAAAAAGAGGGTAGAATGGAGTAGAAAAGGGAAGAGCAAAGTATGAGATTTGAAATAAACTAAAGTACAAAAACTAGTAAAATAATAGGCACAAACCAAAAGAAAAGAAATGAATGTTAAAAAGCTATGCAGGAGAGAAAATAACACAAATAATGAGAAGACTGTGGTGGGATTTGTCTCAGCAGAAACCAGTGTTCGACACTGTCTTTTGTTTCTGGAGCCACCCCTGGTAATGTCAGATGGTGTCTTAGTCTGGCTCTAGGTAGCCTGTTCAAGATTACAGTCTGTGGCTGTCTCCTTCAGGCTTGGCTGGTCCTCACTGTTCTGCCCTGACAGCTTTCCATCAGCACAGGGCCCAGGAGTGGTTCATATAATGACCCAAGAGGACTGCCAGTACCTCCAACACCTGCTTCCAGAGGAAGCTTCTGGTGTGATTGGGAGGGTGGGAACCCTGGGTCACCCCTGAAGTGGGGGAACTGTTCAGTCTTCAGGGAAGATGATGGGAGTGATTCCCTGCCCTCTCCCCACACACCTTGGATTCTCGCAGATTCTTTCCATTAATGCATGGTTTCTGGTGAATTAGCTATCTGTTTCCTGTGAGGAGCCAATCTGTGGGAAAGGGGCAGCCCTTTCCTGCTTGGTGCAGAGTGAAGCTCTGCCTAAGCACCGAGGCTGGGTAGGACCCTGACCACCCCTTGTTGCACCTAACCTCTCTGTTCTTCTGGTTTCAGTGGATCAGGACCTGAGGAACAGTGTAGCTTGAAGTGTCTGGTAGAAAGGGCTCTTTCAGAGCCTTTCCTTCTTTCCCCTGCTGATATGCACCCAGCAGGGGGCTCCTAAGCCTGGCCTCACTGGTCTGCAGAACCTGTAATCCCACAGGTAGGGTTGGGCACTCCTGCCTGTTAGGTGACCTGCTTGGCTGCAAAGAATCTCAGGCATTCAGTTCCTGGCCATCCAGTCCCCAGCCTGCTGCTCTCACAGAAGACCCAGGCCTGAACTCTCCACTCTGTACAGTCCCTTGCTCATTAGCCATGCTGTGTCGGGTCCCTGCTGAGTCCTGAGTCCTGCCTCAACTCCTCTTTTAAAAGGGTTTCTAGGTGGTTCCCACACTGTGGCACTGAACTCTGGAGGGCCTGCTCTCCACACACTCTCCCTCCCTAAAAAATACAGTCTCTCTTAGGGCTGATCACAGCCTGCCAGAACCTCTGACAACTTTAGATGAAGTTTCTCTCTGAACCTCTCCTGGATGGCACTAGGAAGAATCCAATAGCAATACTGTAGCACAGGGTGGTGGCAGGGTGCTCCTGTGCTCCCTCCAGTGAGTCAGCCTTGGGCAGGCCTGCTTCCACCATGCTGTCTCTCAGACAGTACTGCTCCAGTTGTCTCTCTCCATCCCTGGAAGTTGCAGCTCCTGAGCTAATCAGCAGCCTCCTCAGTCAGCCTTTGTCCCATTCATGGGTCTCATGGCACCCAGGATCTGGGATGTGACAGCTCCCTTCCCAGTAAGTACTGCAGCCCTCAGATCCTGGCTCCTGGTGGCAGCAGGGTGGGTGGCCCTGCTCATGGTGAAGGGTACAGGGACGTATCTGGGTACTGAGCTGTGGACACTCCTAAGGCTTCTCCCCAAGGAAGATATTTTAAATTCTTCAAAATGGCTCCAACCCCAAATCTGTGCAGCCAGAAGTGCTGGGCTGGGCAGCAGCAGTGGGAGCTGCTCCTTTAGGAGAGTCTGGGCTCCCACTCCCTAGGGCCCTGCAGGTGGGGAGATTCTTGCCCACTCACACACACATGCTCTGCACACTAATCTGAGAACCCACTCACACATGCTCTCACTCACTCTTGGCTGGATTTTCAAGTTAATTGCTCTATGGTTTAGCTACAAGACCAGTCT
>PVKU01002281.1:184316-236404 GCA_004027475.1 Anoura caudifer
TATCAGCCTGACTTATCACTATTGACGTTAAACTTGACCACATGCCTGAGGTGGTGTCTGTCAGTTTTCTCCACTATGAAGTCACTCCTTTTTTCTCCCTTTCCATAACGTGCCCTTTGGAAGGAAGTCACTATGGATACCCACACTTAAGGGGTGGGGAATTCTATTTCACCTCTATGAGATGCTGCCCAAAGAGGTGGACAACCTGAGTTTATTATGTTTACAGTGAATTTTTATGATGATTATAATCACTGAAGTTTCTCTTCAGATTCTCTTCATCAAGACTCTGGAAGAAAAGTGAAGAAGCAAGAACGGGAAAAGTGGATAGTTGTTGACTAAGTGAATGACTGATTATCCATAATTCAGTCACTGGAAATTACCTGTTGGATCAACAAAGAATCAGTATAAATAATGATCTGGATGTTTTTTAGTACTCCAGAAGAAGACCTCATAATAGCTAGAAACAGCCCCTGTATTTGAATCATATGTATCATTTCACCAAATGATTTCTAGAGCAGCAAAGCCTATGAGTTAGGACTTCAGTTTCTGCCATTAAACACACACATTCAAATGCAAGGACAGTTTGTGACTTAGTGTCCATCTTCAATGACAGCAGCACCTACCTCCTGGGAGAGCTGTGAAGAACACCTGGAAAGATCTCAGCAAACTTCCCAGTACCCAGAAATTGCTGTACAATATTTAGTCTTCACCATTTTTGCTCATCTTACAATGTTTCTGGACTATTTCAAAAATTAAAATTCGATGTTTTCAGGAGGGGATAATATCTTAAGTATATGCAGTTAGTTAGAATAAGCATATGCAGTTTTTGAAAAGCAGTTAATGAGAAGTTAAAATATATTTTAAAGAATGACAAATATCTTCAGTGCAAATGTTCTACTGTTTTTCCCTGTGGGAACAACTTATTTTGACTCTGAGTACAGCTGGCTTAATTTATTAGAACTCTATTTTCTAATTAGTTTTTCCTGTTTAGCTATTTTATCTCTTCCCCTATGCAGAACTTTTCTAAAGTATCACCAGTGATGAAGACCTTTGAAACCATATGATTTTACTTATATGTAGGATAACACTGAATAAACAAGGCAAACAAATAAATAAGACATCGTAGACAAAGACAACAGTATAGTGGTTACCAGAGAGAAGAGGGGTGGGGGATGGCAAAGGGTAAAGGGGTTCAAATACATGATGACAGAAAGGAATCGGACTTGGGATGGTGGGCACACAATGCAACGTACAGATGATGTATCATAGAATCACACACTTGAAACCTATGTGATCTTAACCAGTCACCCCAATACATTTAAAAAGATGTCTAAACATTACAGAGTTGGTACATTCACTGGTACATTCATTATTCATTTCAAAGTGTCACTTTCCCACTGTGTACTTTTGTGCCAAAAGCACTCTAAATTTGACTGCCTGAGAGCTACCCCCAAATAGTACATGTGATACAGGAGACTGTTCTGGGCTTGCCTGACTTTTGCCATTAGAAACACCATAGAACTAGAGCACAGACTAACGGTTTTCTTCTTCTAAAAAGAACATTCTCACGGAGTCAGAATATTTATCAAGTTCTCCCACTTTGGGTTCAAACTCGTCATGAGACACAAAAAGTTGTAACTTTCTGGGTTAAGATTCAGTTACCAAGGCACCTTAAAGAATTTTATTACCAGACGCTAAAGAAAAATAGGTCATCGTTTCTGATCAAGTACTAGTTGGGAAACCCAGAGGGAAAATTTGACAAGAATTAATATTTGTTCCAAAGATCCCTTAGCCAGCTGGAGACATAGCTGAGTCATCAGTGTTATCAGAACACAGGCATCTCAATAGTGAAGGCCTCCTACCCAACGGAGGCCTTTTATGGCTATGGAGTAGACCACAGTAGAGTATTTACTGCTTCATGCCCAGGTTATAATCATTTCAGTGATTATCAAATAAAGAGGGAAGCTAAGAAAATACAGTATTGTTACTATTGGTGTGTAGCTAGATATTGAGAAAAGGATCAAAGGGAAGTAGACAGTGAGAAACTAGGAAGTGTAAGCCTGCCTGCTTGCTAGCAGGAAACAACAGCTTCACACCCCAGGGTATTACAGCATTGCTCTTCCAAGGGGATTAACTCTCCTCCTTTAGCCTCATCTGTACCAGATTGTTGGGGGGCACAAGTGGAGGTGCTGGACCAAAGAGACCTGTTAATCTAACTAGAGGGTATAAACCCATCTATAGCCCGTGAAGGTTTGGGAAGTTGATTGGTTCTTTTGAGAAAGCACCTGGTCCATCCCAAACCCAAGCTCCTGGTTATAACCCCAAGGGAACAAGGAAGCTCTCTCCCTCTCACTTGTGATCCACACTCACAAGATGCACACAGCTGTTCTCTCTGTGGCCACATGGCTGCTAATGTGGCTCATGGCCTCCAGAAGGGAGCCTGAATACCAGCAACACATACTAAGCTAGCCAGATGACAGACTGGACTGGACTTACTTTTTTTATTTTTATTCAATATTTTATTATTTTTCCACTACCATTTACCCCTCTTATACCTCTCTCCCCCTGCAATCACCCCACCATTATCCATGTCTGAGTCCTTTTTCCTTTTTTGCTCAATCCCTCCACCCCCTAACCTCCCCCTTGCATAGCTGTCATCCTGCTCTCCATCTATGAGTCTGTTTCTATTTTGCTTGTTAGTTCAGTTTGTTCATTAGATCTATGGTATCTACTTTATGGACTGTACTTTAATATGGAGCATAAACCCTGGGCAGTGGCTTTCATCCTGGCCCTATTGAGGATAAGATTGGACTTTTTCTGTGGCAAGACAAAAGGAGATGGGACTTCGGAAGTCAGGAGGGGAGCCCCTTAATTGTACATCGTCAGTAAACCATACTACAAAGCCATGTCCTCCACACGAGTCTCAGGAAATTCTTTTCCTTTAGACACCACAAGAACCCACTTCCACCCATAATATAATCAATAGGTCATCTCTTTCTATTTGCAACGCTTTCAACTTACCTCCACTACGTGCCAAGTGACACTAGGATGCACTAATATCATGGAGGCCCCAAAATGTGTGGTAAGGAAATCAACTACGAAGCACGCCTGAACTTCTGTGCTCTTACCCCCGTACACGATTCATCCTTCTGTCCCCCAGGAGAGCTGTATGTTGACCCTGGCCCCGCAACTGCAGCTGTGACTTGGAGATCTAAACCTATCTTTACTCAAAAACAATCTATAAAAGAATCTATTAGCTCCTTTTGTAGGTTAAAAGTGGTTCGATCTAAAATCATTGTCACCAACACAGTTAAAGGCATATAAAAATCTAAAAAGTAAGAAGTTAATAATTGTATGTTGGAAGCTTCAGCTTTGTTATTGGTAGGTAATGGGCAAGAATTTTTTTAGGTTATTGAAGGGGATCGAAGTTCTACCGCCCTCACACTGCCTTTTCGGACATTGATTTTAAGCTATTAAGAAACAAAAGACTCAGAAAGAACTTTCGACTCTCCCTTTTCCCTGCCTAAGAGACTCAGATACAGAGACCTGCTCCAGGAAGGGAATCTTAGTGGGTCCACCTCATCATGGGGCACAAACAGGCTCCAACAGGAAGGCTTGCCAACCAGATCACACCCTGCGCCCCATCGTCTCTGGGTTGCGAGGAAGAATGTGCCTGCCATGTGCGTTCCAGTCTTCCCCAACTACTTGTAAACTGCTTATTTCCTTTGAAATCTCAGGCTCCTGTCCCCCTTTTTCCTTTGCCCATAATTGCATATAAACTTCAACTGCTCAATGTGTTTCAGGTCTCATTTTTATATGGTACCACTGAACGTGCATTGGTATAATAAACTTTGTACATTTTTTTTTTCGGTTAATCTGTCTCTGTTAATTTGTTAGCCCAGCTAGAAGAATTTAGAAGGTGGGAGGAAAAGTATTTTTTTCAGCTCCCACATTATACCTCAGAGAAAAAGCTTTCCTTTCCCAAGACAAAGCCTGAGTTTAACTCTCTGTGGTAGAAACACAGTTTGCATTCACACACAGACACACTACACCCAAACACATATCCATGCACACACACATGCCTACAGTCCTTAAGAGAAGGCATCAAATTTCTTTATTTCACCAAGAACTTGAACTAGTTTTCAGATTATGTTAGAAACATGTAAACTTGTTTTTAAAATATCATTGATGGAGTCTCTTTCTATCATTGATGGAAAATCTGAACTTTGAACAAATACAGTGAGAGGTTCTGAGAATCTTCTGCAATATTTATTAAAAGCCTTGCCAGGGAGGCAACCACTGCATGCAGACCTCGTGGGCAGGACTGATAGGGGATATGAAAGACAGAGTATGCAATGCCAAACCAAGGGTGAAAAAAAGAAAATACAGACCAGATCGAGGACATTTTTTCCTTTGATTACTCCTGGCTAAAGGTCTCACCATTCCTTTTTGAGAAGTTTTCAGAAGTTAAGAGAGGATCTACATTGAATATATTTGATAAATTATTTCAGGGGCTTTATAAGATAAGGAATAAATGAAGTCTCTTATTGACCATAGATATACAAGTCAGGTAACCCCAATTTATTTTTATCAAGATTCTAGTGGTTGAAAAAGATTTGTTGCTGTTTGGATAAGATTACTTACATATTAGAGTAAACAAGATATTTTTACCCCCAACCCCCCAGCTACCTAGCCACAAAGATAATTGGACTTAACTGGGCAATTTAATAGAAAGGGCAGCAACCTTAAGTGTTATGTTTTATTTCCTGTAGATTATGGGAGGCCAAATGGAGAATAGAATTTGCTTTATCGTGTCGTTACTGGCAGATATGGCTTTTATAGCTCTCGTGTGCATAGGAGAATGATGATAGAGAAAAGTATAGAAACAATTTTCACTCTATAAACCCAAGTGAGTTTTTATACCCCAAACAGAGCAGACAAGAGATGGCATTGCAGCTCTACAGAAAACACTGTGGATCTTTTTTTAAGTTGAGGAGTACTGAGATATCACAAATTGCAAGTTGGAGAGGGTTTGTGGTTTAACTCCAGGCATAACAAAAATATGAAACCCTATAGGCTCCAGAATGGATTTAGTGAAAGAAGTGATTTAAGACCTATGTCAAGACATCTCTACCTAAAGGATTTAAGATCAAGGCCAACAGACCTTTGGTGACTTACATTTGATTTGGAGGTATACAAACTCCACCTTTTTTGTGTATTCGGTACCAGTGCTAACTCCTCCTTTGAAAGGTAAAGGTGAAGTTTCTGCTTCAAGCAATTTGAAACTATAACGATTTCATTTTATTCTTCTTAAATAGTATTTATTGGGGTGAGAGTCACAGATGAGGAGAACATGAGTAAAATATCCTAAGACAGACAGTTCCAGTGATGCGGTTCCAAAAATGAACATTGCAGCGAGCTCTTGGCATGTCCTAGTACTGCGATATTTCCTGCCCAATAGTAAGTTTGGAAAGTCAATATACAAAAAAAGCCCAAACATTTGTTAACTTAAGCAGAATGATTTGTGTAACATTGGCGTAGCCTGGCAGCCAAAGAGAATGGACTGGAATGCACATGTATGAACAATGACAACTTCACTGTACTAGTTAGTCAGTGGGGGCAGTACACACCCTGAGTGAGTGTGTGCACTGTGTGGCCATCACATTCAAAATGACTGAGCAAGTAGAGCAATGTATTTGCATCAGATTTTGTGTTAAGCTTGAGTATTCCTCCACATAAACTATTTGGATGACTCAGAAGGCCACAGCTATGGACAACTGGTGATTAGCAGCTTCATCACAACAACACAGCCATGCATGCATCACGTCTTGTGCAGAGCTTTTTGGTGAAACATCAAGTCACCCAAGAGACTCCGGCCCCCTAGAGGCCCAGATTTGGCACCATGAGACCTCTGGCTCTTCCCAAAACTAAAATTACCTTCGAAAGGGAAGAAATTTCAGAACATTGATGAGATTCAGGCAAATATGATGGGGCAGCTAATGGCGATTGGGAGAACTGTGTGAGGTCCCAAGGTGCCTACTTTGAAGGGGGCTAAGGCATCATTGTCTTATGTACAGTGTTTCTTGTATCTTGTATCATTTTCAATACATACCTCTATTTTTCATATTACATGGCTGGATACCTTCTGGACAAACCTCATATGCACTGAAACCATTAGCTATGAAACTCAACCAAAGGCTCCTGGATCTTTTTCTAATCCTTGGTTGAGCAGTTTAATCAAATGTATCAAAACAGACAGCTGCAGTTACCTTTTCATTTTGAAAATAATGAGCCCAAGAGTCTGTGAATTCCTCCAACAGAGGAGACACCTCTTCCATTGATGGACATCTCCTTGCAGCTGCTTTAACGATTTGAAATTCATTGAACCTGCAGCGTTTTAGAGATAATAGCCCCTCTTAACATTTTGAAAGGTGCACAACTTGAAATGGCTCGTAGGTAATATTTCCTTTCAATGCTTCACACCACTCCTCATTTAACCATCCAGGCAGTGTAAACAGGACACTGCTTCACATACCTAGGAGCTTGTAATATTCACTTGTTTGCATGACACTCACTGAGTAGCCTAATTAGTTATCCGTGGGCAGCAGATTACAGGCAGTCCCGTTAGTCACTTAAATATGCATTACCTGTGTGGACAGTTACTCTGAATATGTGTGTTTTTGGAGGTGATGGTTAAGGTGGTTGTCATGCTCTTTCAATGTCTGAATATTTAGTATTTAAACCTAGCATCAAACCTAGTATCTGAAGAAAATTTAAATTAGAATCACGCCCTAATTATAACAAATTTTCGAAAGGCAAAGTATTTTTTTACATTTTTTTCAAATGATGTTCACCATTCAGACCTCCCCAATCTAATCAGCGGTTCTTCTAGGGCTACCTGCCAAGGAATATTCTTTGTTCATTATAAACTCTTTACACAAAGTTTCCTAAGAGCCACCTATGTTCTGAGAGTGTTTATTATGGGGTTTCAGGTCATGAAGTTCATTATAACACCCAGTCTGCTCTCTCTCACAACATTGTATTTATTTCTAATTATACCTCAAGATTAACGGATTGAAAATTTTTACACTCATACCAAGTAGACTCTTTCATATTAGATTCCATAGAAAGAAAATCCATTAAACTTTTGGATACAAATGCCCAAAGAAACAAGCAAAAGACCATCAGCCCTTACCCAGATCCCTGCTAATCATTTTATAATGCAGGCATATTTTGTGATTCCAAAAACAAGACCCTTGTAGAAGAAAAGGCTTCATAAAATGATACCATCATTCTGATGATTAGACAAAGACAGGGAGACAAAAGCTATGCCAGCATAAATAACTCCAGTGAGAATTATGAAAAATCTTTTTAAAAAATGTTTCTTCCAATTGCACATGCGTTTCTGACTTTTTAGAAAGGTTAGAGCTATATGAGATCTGGAATCAAAACCTGATGTGACCTACATAAAAGAAATGCTGATTCCCTAATTAAACCAAGCTGTGGCTGCAGGCTCTGAGAAAAGCTGCCAAAAAATCATCCAATCAATCTTTCGACTATCCTCCAGGAATGCAGCAAGGAGGGGAGGATGTAGAATGGAGAGGAGGAAGACGGCTGCAAGGATGCTGGGGAATGTTCTTCCTCACACACTCGCTCCACACTGAGGGTCCTACTTTTCCAGCACATAAGCCAAGGATGGAAAAAATCATGTGGAGGTGGGGGCTGGGCAGCCAGGGGACCGGCAGGGGTTGAGGAGAAAAACAGACTAAATGTTTTAACAGCTGCCCTGTTTTTTTTTTTTTCTTCACCTATTTTGCTCAAGGATCTGATTTCCTTCTGAAAGGGTGGGCTTTCCATGGGCCAAGAGCCCTGCTCAGCAGGGCCTGTTTACTCTGAGAAGCAGACTCTTTCCTTCTTTATATAAGTGCTTGCTTTTGAGGAGGAGAAGGAAGGGGTGGTGAGAAGAAAATGGAAATTTTACAGAGTTCACGTTAAAGCAAAACCAGTCAGAGAAAAGGCAGTCCATCTGAATTTTATGTAGAGACTGGCAACAAATGAAGGAAAAAATAATAATCGCACATTCTTCCTCTTGAATTTTTGACAGGAAAATTGTTCTTCAGGAAAGATGGAATGTCATTCCCATGTAACTTCCTTTTTTTATTCCAGTTCCTTGATGATGCAGAGGGCATGTTAATTGAGAAAGATTAAAATACTTCAGCTGCTAACACTGGAGACAAGTAACTCGCAGAGAAACAATAAAACCAATGGCAAGGTTTCTTCCTGTGAGCTGAACATTTGGGGCTGCCAATATCTGATAACAGGTAAATTCTATGTGAGAAAAGCATTTATTTTTTTTTCTTTGCTGAAACTTCCTTAACTCAGCATTTGGTTTTGCTAAAGAGTATTTCACCACCCAAAACATTTCATAGTAGATCTCTCTCTCTCTCTCTCTCTGACTTACTGCACAACAGCCATCCATTTAAACACGTATGAGCATTAGGAACACATATGTTGATTTATTCCATGAGAGACATAAATTCTGCTTTTGAGGAAGTAGAACAACCAGCTGTAAATCTTAATACCAGCTGATTATCAATTATTCAAGCATATGGTAGAAGGCCAGACAAAAGTTACCACTTGTCAGGCTTTATTTCAGGTTTGTATTCACAGTATGAGCTTCTGCACCACCCAGGATCACCCCCACCACCCTAGGCAATGCTGGTTTCATGCCTGTCTTCACCATTTACCTCTTACCGCTCTCCTCTTTAGTTTCTGAGCTCCTATCCTGTCTGAACATCCCCACTCGAGACTCGCTTTTGCAAAGAAGGTTGTCTGCATCATCATACTCCCACTTCAGATCTAAAGTATTGCATCCCTTGTATGCTGCCCCCCGTGGGTCTATGCCTAAGTTCTTCTCTCTTGTATTTGGCTTGTTGCATCCTATTTCTTCAAACAGATTGCAAACACCCTGTGAAAAAGAACAATATTTTATATTTCTTTCCAGAACGTTGAAAAATCCTGTTGCGTGGTGCTAAATTTTTCAGTTTTCCAGATATCTCCCAGTTTGAAAAATGAGGAAAAATCTCCATGTCCCAGGAAACCTCTCAGTCCCTAGCAAACTGAGCTGGCTAGTCACCCTATCATAAATTAAATTTAAGCATAAATTTAAATTAAATAATTTTAATTTAAGCATAAATTAAAAATACAGAAAAAAAATGTGTTTGGTGGTTGAAACATTGACTAACTGTAAAGGTTTCATCAATGGAGAAACCAAAGGTGGTTATCAAATGGATTAAATTATGGTGGAGAAATACAGTGAAGAGTCAGCACATACTATGTGCAGAGATCTATTACCCATGAAACACATACAAACAAGAGAAGGAAAAAGGCATGATTAATGAAAGCGACAGAGGCAAATGCAGCATTGGTTTGTGTTAAGCTCAGAATTCATTCCTTTCCTCTATTTAGTCTATTTCTCTACTTGCCAATAGGAACAGTGGGAGGAAAGAGAATATTGTCCTGCAGGCTTCCATAGGCCAGAATAAACATGACTGAGGTTTCTCCATCTAGCCTAAAATTAGTCATACTCTTGAGGGTTGAGCACTTTAGCCTGCATCTCAACGCTTTGTCTGTTCTGCTGACTTAATCTTCATGTTTTTGAGTGTTGTGTTTCTGTGAGCTTGCTGGGTATACTTTAGTCTCCAGGGCCTGTTCAGGGCTTTTATAAAAGCTCCCAAAATGTGAGATGTTTTATTCATGGAATTACTCTGTGAAGTTACTTAAGCTTAGCAGACTTGATTAATTTTTAGTTATATAATCAATTGTAGTGGTATTACCATTGTGTGTGTGTGTAAATATATATGTCAATGTTTTCACCATGCAAAAAATTATTAAATAATTCATATGTTCACTAAACTTTGTGGGTGTTTCCTGTTCAAGAAATCCTGCTAGGCCCCCAGGAAGGTGTGGTGGAGATGGGCTGGTGAAGCACAGGAAGACCCTGCCACTTTCCTTAAGGGGCTCATCATCTCATGGAGGAGGCAGGTGAGAACACCGACACAGAATTCAGCCCAAGGCGGGATGGAAAGGTCATTGTGAAGGTATGACAAGGGCTCTGAGTAGCAGGTTGGAGATTAATTTTGACCATCAATCTCGGTGAAAAGTAAGGGATCAGCTGGTTAGACACTAAGGAAAGAGCACTTATGACAAAGACAACCACACAAATGTATAGATGAATAAAGCATAGAAGCAAGGGAATAGAAGACATGTACATTCAGTGATAGCAGACAAGCAAGGAAGATGAGGATGCGTGAAAGGCAGAGGCGGAGGGACTGCACTGTGGGAGATGGAACTGGAAGCTTGGTCAGGTCTACAACAGGCAGAGAAGGTGGCAATGTTAGCAGAGCTCTCACCAAGAGCCAGACACCGTACTAGGTAATGAGCAGAAGTTACTTCATTTAGTGCTCGTTAAACTCTCAGGTAGTTATTTTAATCATCATTTTACATGTGACAAAAATGGGCTTAGAGAAGAAAAATAATATACCCACATTCCCACAGCTAGATGCTCAAAAGTCACAAAGCCAGGACCCAAACCCAATCTGTCTGACTCAAAATTCAAGTAAATTGAACTCCTTCCATTTGCCCCACATGATTTGGACTTAATTAGAAATGCAGAGAGTTTCTAGAAATTTGGGAATAGGAAAATGAATCGACTAAGAGTTTTCTGGATTCATTGTATGGGATTCAATGGCAGGTGCAAGACTAAACATAAAGGGGCAAAGGGCAGTGAAGGTTAGAGAACAAAGCTAGTAACCAAAACAACACTGGAGAACTCTGTCAGAGGCAGACCCTACCTGGCTAGGCCAGTGGGTTTACTGGACTCAATCAGGAATGATTCCAAAAAACAGAGCCAATGGGGACAGTGGTGTCATCTGTCACAGTCAGAGTGTATCTGCCTTACTAGCATGTGGAAAGTGGGTATTAATCTTTCCTCTTGACACATCACTACATGTTTTATGTACACAATCATTATAAGGAAAATCTTTTGTTTGTTAAACAGTAAAGCGCTAGCTTTTACTTTAACAGTGATATGAGCACTTATTTGTGCAAGACTGTTTCATCCATAGTGACCAGTACTTTTAATACCATTTTTATCAGTTGTAATGGTGAGTTTTATCCAGTGTGCAACTTTGTAACTCATGAAATGCCTGGTTTACATAAAAGAGAATAAAATCTGTGGTGATAGATTCAAGACCCAGTTGTTACTTAAAGACCAAAAACACAATATGGTTTCTTATCTATTCTCAAGGGGGTACTAAAAAATGGATTTTGATCTTGCCAAAGAGAGATGAAGAGCAATTCACAATAGAATAATACAAATGCTTTAAAATGTTCAGCATATGGGAAGGATGCAAATAAAAGAATAGTAAAACCAAAATTAAAATTAATAAGCTAAATCTGAATGTTGGAAGTGTCTTAACATTGAGAACTCTTTATCCTTCAGTAGAAATCTGTCAGGATAATTTTATCCTTTGCAGCACTTTACAGGGGTTCAGAAATAGATTAGATAAACCAATAGAAATAATCACAGTACAATATTCCCTCTGACAAAGAGCAGATGGCTGGAGTGGTCTCTAGCAGGTGCCTACTCTTCCCTATTATGTGATGTTTACATATAGAAATGATGGTCTTTTCATAGCCTAATAATGATGATGATAGTGATAATAACCCTAATTTATTCAACACCAGGAATATGCTAGGCACTGTGCTATCTACCTCACGCACATTTTCTCATTTTATCTTTGAAATGATCTCCTGATGAAGGCACACCGTCTCCATTTGACAAGGTAAGAACATGAGTTTAGGAAGCTTCAAAAGTTTTCCCAATGTCACACAGCACAAAAAGTAGTATAACTGGAATTCAAGTGCCGGCCTATCAGGCTCTAAAACCCACAGTCCAAGTTGTACAACACTCTAGTGGCCCTCAGCCCAGCTGTACATTAGAACCACACGGGAGCTTCTACAAATATTTCAATGCCCAAGCCTCGCTCCTAGAGCTTCTGATTTATCTGGTTTGGGGTGGGTCCAACGGAGGTATTTGTTTTAAAGTTCCCTGGGTAGTTACAATGGGCGGTCAGTGCTGACAGTCCCAGTAGTGAACCATATGCAATCACCCAAATGTTATGAATCTCTGGGAATATAAATTGAAGGGAAAAACAATAAGCTTACGTCCCCTTGTTTCATCCTCCCCACCACTCACCTCATTTCCAAATCACTGCTCTCAACCAAAAGTTTTTAACTATTCAGTTCAGATTAAATAGTCTAAAATGTAGAAGATACTATTTAAGCTAAATTTTGGCCTCCAGAGAGATTAGAGTACTAGGTATCAATTCTTTATTGGTGTAATTTCATCAGTATTTTTTGACAGAATCCTAGAGAAAATGTCTTCTGTATAGGAAAAGCATAGAGGTTAGTGGCTATACATCATTTCAAAAATCTTAAAAGATAAAATGTGTCTTATAAATGCCTGAATCATCTCTTAGACTTACTCTACAAGAGATGAAAAGCCATGAGCAAAAGGCCAAGGGCAGAGGGGAAGGACCAAGAGGACACACTAACAGACAGGTCAGAACGACCGTAGCAAGCAGCTGGCTGGGGAAAGGCTGGGGCCTAGGGTTTAAGAAGAATTGACAATAGCTTCCATTTCCAGTAGGCCGGTGACCTTTCCTTCTTTTCTAGATGGAAAATAACTTATTAGGGACATTGCAGTTTAAGTGGGTTTTTTTTAATAATTTTATTCTTCCCTAGTTTTGGAGGCATTGTCTCATCTGGTTTCTTCTTCAACCTTTTTCTTCTCTCATTCCCCTTTAAACCCAAACCAAAAGCATACCCCACAAAAATGTATGCATTTTCTAGAATAGGAAATGCACAGAGGTAGATGGAGAAATTGAGAGACACTGAAATTGAGAATAGGCTGACAGTCACCAGAGAGGAGAGGGGAGGGAATTTCAGGGGACTTTAAGGGGGGACAGGGGAAGGGTTTACCGGAACAAGTATAAAGGACACATGGACAAAAACTATGGGGGGTGGAAATGGGAGGGAGGTGGGGAGGGCTAGGGTGGTGGGCTGGGCTGAGAGTAAAAGACAGAAAACTGGACAAGAACAACAATTAAAATAAAATTAAAAAAATAAAATATTTTAAAAATTAAAAATTACAAAATAAAAGAAATTGAGAGACAAAGCAATGAAGGATTTCCTGAGGCTTCATAAATGGGTCTGGTTCTTTCTTCTGCATAGATCCTTCACTGTGTCTCATGCGTGTGAAGGAGAAACTTTAAACTGGTGGCCTCTCTCCCAGATTGCGACAGTCAGATCAGTAGCAAAAAGGGGATGCATCCCAGAGCACAATAAAAGCATGATTTTGTCTAATGGCAGGCACAGCTAAAAGTCTAGGGAACATGACAACCGCCCACTCACCCCACTGAGAATTTCTGTGTCCAGAAGAGGGCCAGGTATTTCAGTCACAAGTGCTCAGATTTCATGTAGAATTGCTCAGGAGAAAAGCGTGAGCCAGAGATTAGGAACATGAAATTTGGAGACAGAGTCTTGTATTCAAACCCATGTTTTGTAATTTATCTGCTATATGGCCTTGAGAAATGTATTCAAATGCTCAAAGCCTCATTTTTCTCATCAGTAAAATGGAAATGCAAACATAATATGCTTTAATGGTTTAATGCCTTGACGGGTCGATATGAAGATTCAGAAAACTACGCCTATAAAACCCTTAGCAGAGTCCCTGTTCATTCGTGTGAAACACACTTATTGAAACCCTAACTCAGGCCAGGCATCATTACAGGTGCTTAGATTTAGCAGTGCACAGAGTGGATGTAAGTCTTTTCCCTTGTGGTGCTTACACTCTAGTAAAGGAAGACAGCAATAAACAAAGCAGAGAGAGAAAATGTATTGAATGCCAAATGGTAAGCGATAGCCAATTACAAATATATAGAGAGCTTTCGGTAAATGCAATTGATAAAAATATATAACACCTCAATATATCGATATTAGATAAAAATCTAAAGTATGTTTCATATGATCCCATAAATTATAGAAGCTTAAGTATTATAACAGATACATTAAAGTTAGTTATAAAGAAATATTACAACTTCTGAACTTTAAATAAAATGATTGAGCCCCAGATCCCAGGTTCAGCAATGTTGAAGCAGATCTTCATCTGATGTCACAAAAAGGAACCACGTGCGCAACCGCACTGAAGCTATTCCCCAAAGCTACGTAAGACTTTGGAGTGAAGCCACCGGACCCAACCCCTAGCTCTCAGAAACTGTATGGCGATTCCTGCTTGAGCTACAGACAGATGTGAGCACCTAATACTGTGCGTGTTGTGTTAAACAGAGTTTGGTACCCTCTCTAAAGACCTCCCACGTTTCCAAGGCTTTTAAAGCTTTATCTCATCAGCAAATGTTACCTTGTCTCCATCACCTCTGTAAATGGATGAACATGGCACTAAACACTGCCCTAATCTTTTGCATGACTCTGAAAAGTCCCTTTTGTAAGGCTAATTATAAACAATATATTTTCCATTTAAAAATCAAATGTTATTGTTTCCATAAGCAGGACTGTGTGAATGCAGCTGATTCCCTATAGAGTCAGAACAATGTTTACAAAATGAAATGACCCCTAAAAAGCCGTGGTTCAAGGCATCATGGAAACATAAGCTTGTCATATACAAACAAGCTGGGAACTTTTCTTCTCGGAAAGCCTCTACAGGAAATACTAAATCTGCTGCTAGATTTCTGCAGCTACATCTGGCAGGCTGCAGCACGCACTCCCTCGCCACTGCTGGCAGCCTTGCTCATTTTCTGGCTGGCAGAGCCCTAAGGAGAATGCAGCAGCCAAGTAGTTTGAGCTATGCAACTATGAGTTCATGTTAAACATAGAAGTTATTTAACACGAAAGTCACAGCAAATGGAAAAGATTTATCACTTGGGAAAGGACTGTGTGTCTTCGTTTTATTTTTTCCAATGTGGGCTCCCTAAATGTTTAAAACTTGACTCTTTTCCCATGTACCATATACCCACTCCCTCTCTCTCACACATGCAATATTACACTAGCTCAGCTCAACCACTTATTGCTTCTTTTGTTGGGCAGGCAATATCTCTGTATTTTCATTATTAATACTAATTAGATCTGGGAGGGGTAGTAGAACGTGGTGATTAAGAGTGAGCATTTAAAGTCAGAAAGATTTGCACTACTTAACTAGGTGTGAAACTTTGGGCAAGTTATTTAAACTCTTTAAATCTCAATTCCCCCCCCTTGATAAAGTGGGGGTGATGATATTATTTGTCTCAGATCTCTGTTGAGAGGATTATGAGATGATGCCCAAAGCACTTAGCATACTACCTGAGAGAGCCTGCTTTCTTTTTAAAGGATTCAATTGTGGATGATCGCAGAGATCTTTGCATGTGGTTCTAAGTATATAAATGCATTTGGACACAAGAAGCAGTGGGTGTAGATATATACATAAGTGTTAAACTGGAAGCAGCTTTTAATGTCTTTATGCATTGCTCACATACAACATGTGAATATCTCTGCATCTTTGTGAAATGAAATTGTGTTGTGTACATACGTGTGTGTGTGACTATAAGAGGACTTAACGTAGAACAGATATGATCACAATTGAAAGAACCATTTTGTCCTATTCTTTCAAGAGCCCCTATGTTATCGTATAGGGACAATAATTGGAAATTTCCTTTATATCCTACTTATCCCTCAACAAGTTTCTCTTTTGTTTTGCTTGTAAATCTCAGCAGCCGTTTCACCTTGCACCGAGCAAATCACTCTTGTATTTGCGTCTGTCCACTCGTTAGAGCTGACTTTCCAAACAAGGTCCAGGAGAAGTCAGTTGGTTCAGGAACAGTCTCTAAGCCAATGAAAGACTGGATTTAATTATTTTAGATCATTCTCAAAGTGGTCAATCTCCAGGAGCCTAGAAAAGTCATTTGAAAAATATGCTCTTAATCCTGGGTATACTTATTTTTACCCTGGGTCACAGGTTGAACAATTCATTTAAGAAATATTTATTTAGTATCTACTTTGTTAAAAAAAACATATTTCTTCAGGTCTGAGAGGATATAACCCTGTTTGGTTCATACATTCGACCCTGCACCAGTTACTCTGGCTGGGAACATGGAAAACTCCACAGGCCCTGACAGCTCCTCTAGAAATAGGGTGGGGGAAGGGCAACTCCCTAAAAAGAAGCATGCTGGGAAGACAAAGAGGTTGTTTGCCTCACAATTCTTTTGTTTTATAGATAAAAGTACTGAATTAAGTCCCAAAGAGAGTAAGTGACCTGCCCATGAGTAAACAGCTGCTGATAATCTAGGAGTAAAATTCAGGTTTTATGACTCCTTCCATTATAAGAACAACACACAAGTGCTGAGAGGCTGCACAGCAAATGGTTAATGCAGAAGCCAGATACCCCGTGTAATGCGTGTAATGCCAACTCTTTCATCCTGCCAGTGCTGTCTCCTTAAAAAGAGAATTAACCCTTCTGTGCTTTAGTTTCCTCATCTGCAGAACAGGGAGAGTAGGACCTGTTCCGTTGTGTTGTTGTGAGGAGCAAATGAATTAATAAATGTAAAGAATTCAAAACAGTGTGTGGAATATAAGTGTGGTACAAGTCTTAGGTTCCTCTTATTAAGTGCTTACTAAAAGCAAAGTACTCTGTATATATTTTATGCCATATAATCTTCCTGCAAACTTAATGGGGGTAGACTTGATCATTTTCATTTGACAGAAGACACTGTGTTCTTGAGAGATTAAATGACTTGCTTCTGACTAGGTAGAAGCCAGGGTTTGAACTTCCATCTGTCTGACAACAAAACCTGCATTTGGGCACACTAAGTGATAAATGTCACAAGACAGGTTCCATGATGGTGCTATGTGAGTCTAAAGGAGATAGGAATCATGTACAACTGAAGCGTTAGGAAACTGATATAAAGAAAGAAGTAACTGGCTTAACTCCTAGTGATTATATTTCAATAAATGAATTCAACAAATATTTATTCAAGCAGCTACCCTATCCAAATATAGCCATGAACATAATTGATAACAGCTTATTAACTTCTCATGTGAATTGAAGAAGAGTAATTGGGGGGACCTTGGCTGGGTAGCTCAGTTGGTTAGAGCATCATCCAGATATGCCAAGGTTGCAGGTTTGATCCCTGATCAGGGCATGTGCAAGAATCAACCAATGAATGCATAAATAAGTGGAACAAAATCAATCTCTCTCTCTCTCTCTCCTCCCGCCCCCAATTTTTCCTCTCTCTCTTAAATCAATAAATAAATTTTTTAAAAAAAGAAAAAGAGTAATTGGGCAATTTAGACAAAAGGCTCTAGAATCTAGATAAAAAGACAAGAGCAAAGGAAAGTGACATGGTGCAAGGGAAGTGACCTGGGAGCCTGGCCTACTTTGGCTTAGATGTTTTTATGTAGAGGAGGAGGCTGAAAGAGAGGTGGGAAATCACTGAGTACTACAATATTGTGAAGGCATCTGAGACTAGATGCTAAAGAGAGACCCCAATGAAGTAAACCCGGAGTGTGGTTACAGATTACTGAAAGGGATGGAAGTAGGAGAAGGACAAATAAGGCAGTAACACACGCACACATACATACTCTCCCTAGAAAAATCTCCCCCCACCCTACAAATTGAAATTATGTGAGTTGACAAGCTTATTGGATGATAAACCTGTTTAATTAGAAATGAACATGTTACATTTTTGGTAATATTGCAAGCTTTTTCTAAAACAATTCACTTTTAATGTCATTCCCATCTTTCTAGAAAAGTATCTTTCCTTAGTTTTTTTCATACTAGAAAAATATCTTTCCTTAGTTTTTTTATACTGTGAATTTGGCTTTGCTATTTTCATAGACAAGAGACTGGACTATCACAAAAAACTTGCAATGCCTATTTATAATGTTTTTACTATGGATGAGTAAGGTTTTGTTACATATAAAAGTGAGAAAAAGTTGGCAACTCTTACTGCATTCTCCTATTGACTGAAGGTTTCACGACTGTACAAAACAGAAAATGGATGTTGCCATGGTTACTCATAAGGGTGGCATGGACATAAATGTGTTTTTTGGCTAAAGTATATTTGTTTTTTTAAAAAAGATTTTATTTATTTATTTTTAACAAGAAGGGGAGGGAGGGAGAAAGAGAGGGCAAGAAACATCGATCTGCTGCCTCTCACACAAGCCCCAACCAGAGAGCAGCCCACAACCCCGGCATGTGCCCTGACTGGGACTGGCGACCTTTCTCATTGTAGGATGACATTCAACCAACTGAGCCACACCAGTCAGGGCTAAAGCATATTTCTTAACCTTCAAGGTGAATTGCAGAACTTTATTATAAGCAATGAAGACGTCCTGTGACCATAGAAAGAGACTTTTTAAATGCCAAAGCATGTGCTTAAAGATGGGAAATATTCAAGAGATAAGGGTTGTAGAAGTGTCCAAGTTACATTTTTAAATGAACACATTTAGCCCCTGTCCTGTTGTTTAATCAATAGTCAGTTTTCATGTGCTAACAATATGGGTCTAAATATAAGAATATAATCCCTCAGTTCCTTTAAATTTGATACATTTATTTAGCATATTTAATCTAAAACAATTCTAGGTCATTTTGCAAATGAGAAAAATAGTAACTGACAGAGATTAAAATATTCACTTTAGGTCACACAACTGGTAAGTGGCAGAGTCTAAATCAAGACCCAGGCTCTCTGTCTCACTGCCCCACCCACAGTCCATGCTGCTGCTATGCAATTCTATCAGCAAATATTCTTTTTTCACATTAAGTACTTATAGGTTTGCACAGATTTAACACAAAGTCTAAAGGAAAGATCGAATAACTGCTACTCAATGTAGCCTTTGAACTGTTTGTTACCAGCACTCCAAGAATAAGAAAGTTTTACTATATATTTTTAAGATATTACTTATTTATTTATTTTTTTTTAGAGAGAGGAGAAGGAAAGGAGAGAGGGAGAGAAACATCAATGTGCGGTTGCCTCCCGCTTGCCCCCTACTGGGGACCTGGCCTGCAACCCAGGCATGTGCCCTGACTGGGAATCAAACCAGTGATCTCTTGGTTCTCAGCCTGAGCTCAATCCACTGAGCTACACCAGCCAAGTGGAAAGTTTTACTATTTAAAGTATATATATATATATAATATATTAGGTGAACTAAATGATGTGCTTAGCAACTTGGTTGTTGGACATTCTGGCCCAACTCCTTAACTCATCCCAAATCAGTAAAAAACAGTTCTAGGACCCACCTGGGTCCATACAAAACATGTTTACAGACAATGATATAAATTATCGTACAGTTGACCTGGAAATCTGGGTACACTAAAGATTTTGCAATATGGAGAAAAATGCCCAAATAACCACTATAAATTGTGACTCCAGAAGGTGCAGTGGCAAAGATTGACACTCGCCTAATCAATGAACTGATTTTTTTCCTGTTGCATTGAGGTAACACATATTCCAGGAATTAGGTTAATCTTTCTTTAGCTGGCAACTTGTTTCTCTTCTTCACACATTTCCTACCAGCTCCCACTCCCCTGCCCCGCCACTGCCGTGCACTTTCCACACATGCGCACGGAAAGCCGGGAGCATGGACAGGAGAAAGAGGCCTCCAGCGGGTGTCGCCTACAGTTTAAGGTCAACTTCAAGAAGGAAGTAAAAGAAAAGGTTTTATGCTGAATGCGAAGTTCTTCCTGAGGATTTTAATCTCTCTAGTTTTAGAAAATTTCCTGAATAATACATAAAGTACCGAAGTCACTCACCTGTATAAATCACTATTAAGCAGAGTAGGCAAGGCACAGAAAGTGAAAATACATAAGATAAGGAATATGTAGAGCTGGTTGCAAATATAATTTATCCTTTGTCTACCTAATGCCAGAATGTCCTTTCAATTCATTTAAAAAACTAGTATAATTTAAACACCTAGTTGAATTCTTCCCTTGGAAGTGTTTATAAAAACTCCAAATATATTCTTAAATTACATGTGCTCATACTAAAATAACCTTCAGGAACTCTATGAAATTTTGTTTGATCATAGCATATTTTTAGGTAGTGTTTCAGGAGGCCCTAAAAAGTTCATTTTGATACAATGTAAAATCCAATATCTCCTCCCCCAAATGACACAGAAACCTTTATTCACCAGTTGCCATTCTATGCATTACCAAGACAACTTCTGAAGGTTCAATTTTACCTCATTGGGAACATGAACTTTTACAAGATAAAAAAGGTCACCAAATTTGGGGGCCTCAGTCACAGAAGAAACTAGAGCTACACTATATTTAAGGAAGGGAAGAAAGGAAAAGGCTACTTCTGTTTTTGATAAATTAACATAGATGGCTGAATCTGAATGACTGTCAGACTGCTATATAGCATACCAATAACCAAAAATGACTATGAAGAGACAGTCTCATCATTTAAATATTTGCTTTGCACATCAATTTATTTAACACTATAAATTATTAGATTGAAACTGAATGAGTCTTGTGCAAAATATTACTTACCCGTGTTCTGATATTGAGAGTAATTTCTAACAGTTCTACATATTTATAGCTTTTTGTAATCAAGAGTAAAGATTTAGCACAAGTAATAAAATGATGTTATTTATTTTGCCAACACTTCAGATTTCAATTCAAGTAAGTTCTGATATTTTTCATAATAGAGAAAGGTAACTGGAGGAGGAGTTGAGTAGATGATGATAATATACCTGAAGGTGTATTATAAATATATGATTGTATGTATGCATAATATAAAATGATATGAAGAAAAATGACACTAACAACGTTAATTGTAAAAAGATACTAAGTTGTGTGTCTACTACCTTAAAGCATCATGAATGCTAAATGTTTATGTAAGGTTGATGAGATTTTGATTATTTTATATTTCCATATTTGACATGACATTTATAAATTATAATATGTCATATAAATTGAAAGATGATATATATTATCTTAACATAGATTAACTAATAAAATTGACTTAAACATACTTTAACTGAACTCATATTTTCTCAAAAAAATGCAATAGCAATTTTGAATGTGTTTGACTTAAGGACATTTTCTAAAAAAGCTGTGTTATATTTATATCTAGTGACCATATTATGGCCTACACCAGCATATAAAATTTTTATTTATAAAAAAGATGATCATTTTTAATAACAATGTTTCCAGTTCAAGAATAATTTTTAAACTTTTCCACTGGAAATAACATATACTCTATTCAGCCTTCACTTTGCTGAGATAAATAAAATGAATAACAAAAACCCCACCCAAACTGCCTCATAGTTAATAGGTATACTTTAAATGTGCCTATTGAGGACCACAAAAATCATCAATTTTCACATCACTGTCAGTAAGCCTAAATCTATTTTCCTAAGCATGCTTCTTGAACTGTAAAAGAGCTAGCAGAGCTACCAAATATCCATTCCAGAACACAAAGCCCATGAAGAGTATAATTATTTTTTTCTTTCTTTAAATCTCTTTGCCAAGAATCTGAACTGGATTAAGTATTCAACACCAAGAGATTAAAGATGTATATCCCTGTAGCTACCACTGCACACATCTCCACATAATCATGGGGATTAACTTTCCAAGGAAGTAGATCAAAGCTTTATTTCCTTGTGGGTATCTGATAATAAAAACCAAAGCTAAATCAAACTCTCATCACTTTTGTATCTATCCTTAAGCTACTGGTTCAAGAATAATCAGAATATGCAGAAGATAAGGTCAGTGAGAAAGAAAAAAAGATTTTATTTTACATTTAATGAGGACACTAGACAAACAACAAAAAAATAAAACTATCTGAAAGTTTTCAGAAAGTAGTAATGCTATAATAATCACAATTAATGAATAATGAGCCTTGAATAAAAGGTGAATGAACATAAAATAACATCAAAATATATACCTATATAAACTACAAATAAGTCAGCTTATAGCTATTATATATCAATTCTTGTCAATGAATTATAATAAATATTTGCAAATAGCATATTTAACTTTGCAGAAAGTATTTTTTGCTAACTAGTGGTGTTTTGCGTTCCAGCCCAAGTATAAAAACTTTGCTTCTGACTTGAGTAACTTAGATTTTAAGAAGCTACAAATTAATTGACTTATTGAGCTTATTAGCAAGAACCTTAGGTCTCTTTAACTATACATACGTATAAAGTGGAGCTCTGGAATAGAGGTTTACTCTGACTAAGTCTGTTTGTACTCCTGGATTCCACTTCTGCCCTGGTGCTCCACAGAGATCCGCAGAGAATTCAAAGGGGAGAGTCTGGCCTCGTCGTTATTACACCTATATGTCTACCAGATACACTGGAGCCCTTGGCTGTTAAGCACATCATGAACATTAATCCACATTTGATGAATCAACCTTCTGTTACATATTAAGGAATAAATTTATTATTCTGCCGTTTGAATTCCCTTACTTGAAATGCTTTTATCAGCAACATTTGTGAGCAATAACAAAAATATACCGATAGTAAAGAGACAGAAATATTCTAGGAAGAAACTCCTAGAAAGACAATTTTTTCTTCTGTGCATGTTTAAAGACTTTGAATCTTCAAAAGATTTATCTTTTGCATAGACTAAACATTCTGCTTAGTAAAAAATGACCTGTGCTGTTTGAAATCCTCTTCAAAGTGTGGAAGCATTAGACCAATATTTATGAAATTACAATGTCTTGTGACAGAACAGTAAAGTCTTCCAAACTTTGGCTACATTTTTATCTGAATCTAATTAAAAGATGGTGAACAACATTCAATGCAAGCCCATTTGGATGAAAAAGTATTGTTTTTATTGCAATTGTCCTTTATAAAAATGTAAATTTATTTCTCAATAATGTTTCAGATATTCAGAGAATTTATTTACTAATCACAACTATTCTGCAATAAAGTAATTATATAATATGTATTTATTTTATATTTCCAAATGTCTTTTTTGCTAGTGTTTAAATTTTTCTCATTAATCAGCCCACTGTTTCAATCAATTTAAAATCCATAAAAATTGATATATTTTTATAGAGAAATTGATTATATTTATCTTTTTCTGGAGGTATATTAACTCTTTCATGCTAATGATATGTATAAAAAATGTATTTCTCTCATAAACTTTGTAAGATAAAAATGTGACCTAATTGTATATCAGAAAATAATCTTACATTGCTATGAATTTTAACTGCCTGTCTGGGGACAATGAAGGGCAAATTCAATTATATGCAACACCATTAAACTCTTATAATAAGAAAATCCATAATCAGTTTGTGGTTCATGGTTTCTCAAGTGGTAACTTCATAAATGGATGCACTTTATCAGATTTCTCATGGTGGCCCACACTCCACAAGGTCGTGGAGGCTAGCCTGGCCTCTGGGCAGCATCGCACTTACTAAGAAGTTTAATCACATGATCGTAAAATCATGAAGTTGATCTCTAGGGAAAGCAAGTCATTTAATTTCTCAGTACATGGAAAAGAAAGGAAGCACTTGGCATCTTTCTAGGATTTGATCTATATCTCATTTCTCTTCCCATTGGTTTGAAGTAGCTACTTGTGGGAAAATAAGAGCTTAAAAAAAGGGCAATCATATCGAACTAGGTCAATGTACTAAAGAATAGGAAACAAAAATGATGCTGGAATTTTTCACTTCCTGTGAAAAGAGAAAGCTGCACAGTAAAAATGTACAAGCGTCTCCAGACATGTCATCTTTTATGTTGGCAATTTACACCCTACTTTTCCTGCCTTCTCAGGCCAGTAATTCTCTGCCCTCCTTAAAGTTGAGATTATATAGAGAAAATAGCAAAGCCAGAAAACATCTCTCCAGAAGGAAAATAGTGTTTCAGGCTGAAATAGTGATCATGTCTCTCTCATCCATTTTCATCATGTGTTGGGCAGGTTTTGATCATGGGGCAAAGCCTGCTGGCAGCGGTGCCCATGGCACCCACACAGACAGCTGCGCATCACGGAGAGTCTGCTCTATCCCAGGCACTGAACTCAGCTCCTTCCCTCCCTCATCTCATTTCACCTCTCACCAATCCAACAATGCAAATCACATCATTTCTCTTCCAAGCTGAATATCCAGAGTGCATGGAGAACTTTCTAATAATGTATCGGGTATTTCACAGAGTCCTTTGGACCCAGTGGTGCATACTTATACCACTGGGCTAGGCTGTCTCTCAGATAGTCACTATTGAATCCATTAATCACGTGGAACACAAAAATGATTACTTGTAGATTTTTGCTACGGCCATCTGCTTATTGTTTCTTCCAATTTAAAAACACAAACACTCACACACACACTCAACTCTGTGTGCTAGTTTTTGTTTGGTTAATCTTCACTGTACTCTTTTGATAGGTCCTCTCAGAATAACAGTATAATTTACCCATGTGTTTAAAAGTGCATTTTATTTGTGATAGCTGTCTTTATGTTATTTACAGAAATGCTTCCAAATCACTCCTTTCACGTTGCCTTTTCCCATTTTCCAAATCAGCTCACCTTTGTGTATACCCTTATAACCATGTCATTAGCTATAATAATGATTGATCTATCCTCCTTCCAGCCTTTAGCCATCTGTGCAAGCAAAACTTTCAAGCCAGACATTTTAAGCCTTCAACATATACTGGAGCTCTGTTCAATAGATCTTTCATAAATCCCCAGCCCCCTGCCCCAGAGAGTAAGAAAAGTCAGGTCATGAGCAGGAAGTAATGGAGACAAGGCTGTTTCTGAGCTGAAACTCAGACTCAAAGCTGGTTTATTGTTGTCATGACTACGAGTTCCACATGCCTAAAGTCACTGGTTTCTGAAAAGAATGATGCAGTGTCTAGCCTTACAGCTGGACATAAAAACCAAATTAGTCTGCCATGCCTCTACCTGTTTTGTGGTTATTAGTGAAAAGAGCAATATATCACACAATCAGTCATGCATCAGTTAAGCTCCGCACAGATTTCTCAGATCTGTAACTCATTTTTGTAAGCTCCCCAGAACAATATCTTAAAACCTTGGAGTTGAGGGGGTTGGTGGTAAGGGGAGGAATCAAATCAATTTTAATAGATATTTTAAATTCCTGAATCAAAGATAAACCAGAAAGCAATTTATAAGTGGGGCTTTTTCTATAACTTAATACTACCCTGGTTTTACATCACATTGATAATAAGAGGGTTTCACAAATTCTCTGTTTAAAGAAACTCAAAAGTTTATTGATTTACAAAAGATTTTTTTTTTTAATGAAAAGGGTTTTTCAGGAAGGAGAAGCCTGGTCTAACTACTCCAGATGTGAAATGAGAGCCTTGAGAGCTTCATTCTATTCCTTGCTCTCCAAGTGATTAATTGGATGACCTAGGGGAAGTAATTTAACCCAGCCGTGTAAAAAGAAAATATGCACTTACCCACCAGATCAGGGTGTCTAAGTCGAATCCACACCTGTGCCTTTGAATCACTGCTTCCCCAAAGAAGCTATTAAGACCCCTCTTTTGTTCACATCCTTCCCCTCAGTCTACCCGCACTTGTCTCCACTGCCTGCTTTACACTCTCAAAGTCTTATCACATCCATAAATAATTTGGATTCCCTGTTTCCTTCCTCCTCCTGGTTCTGTTATATCTCTAGTGTCTTCTGAAAGAAAGCTCAAAACTATGAAGTAGGTCCAGTCTGTCTTTGGCAAATCCCTCTCCCTGCCCAGTCCACCTGGGGCTTCTTTTTCAGGCACTTGTTATTTTCATGCTGTCCACACAGCGGTTTGGGGTTTTACTCCTTAGTACCCAACTTGCTCTTGCCTTCCCTAAGCAGGTATCTGTGGTCTAAAACTTCCCTACATGTTCTCTTCTTCTTCCGGTCAAGGTTTACGTACCTCCTGTGCATTGGGTGGAAATTACCACTCCAATGCTTCATAGAAAGGATCACGTGAAATTGGGGGGAAATGAATGGGGGTAGCCCATATATGGAATAATCCCATGTTAATAATGAATTTAATATGTTAATGTGTAACCCTACCCTTTCCAGATAATATAGTCATAATTTAAAAGTAAAATTCAGCTTATTTTATTTTTTAAATATTTTATTTATTTATTTTTAGAGAGAGGGGAAGGGAGGGAGAAAGAGAGGGAGAGAAGCATTGATGTGTGTGAGAAACACCGATCAGTTGTCTCTTGCACACTCCCAGCTGGGAACCTGGTCCCCAACCCAGACATGTGCCCTGACCAGAAATCGAACCTGCTACCTTTCAATTTGGGGGATGATGCCCAACCAACTGAACCACACCAGTCAGGGCAAGTTCAGCTTATTTTAAAGAAATGAATTTAATTATAGAAATTGCGGGGACCATGGCAGCCAATGAGAGAGACATATCTGAGCCTGGGAGATCTCTCAGAAAGTTGGATTGGGTCAGGTCTGAAAGTATTTGAATCAAGGTGTGGCAGAATTATTTGCAACTGAGACACACCAGAATAGAAGACAATGCATGGTGCAATGGCATGGATTCAGCTAAAATTTGAGTCAAACCGTATCTCACGGTACAAGACACAAAATGTCTAATAGGTTAGGTGCCTGCTCTTTGGATGGTGAGCACAGCCATCCATTCTAAGAAGAATGCTAAATCTTCTGAAGATCACTGTGTATTGCTAATCACGTTAGTATTCAGGATATTTTCCTAGAATTATTTTCATATTAAAAAAGATTTTCTTTAAGATACACAAATTTGTGTTATTTTTTCCCCAAGTACTAACAAGTTTAATTTAAACAATCCTAGGATACCTTTAGCAACTGCATCACACACAGGTTTTTGATGGTCCTACAGGACTTTAATGGGGTATAGAAATTTGAGATTATATTTGTTCTGGGAGCATGGCTTCTCCAAACAAATACAGAGATTTTGAAAAGTGTGCACAAAGTTTTGATATACAGAGTTGGAGTACATGTTGTGTGATTCTATACATTGATGTGAATATGCATATGTGAAAATATATCTCCATGATATAAAATATAATTATATTTTCTATTAAAGTTATTGAAAACTAACTAGTCACTTAACAATAAAGATATTTTATAGAGAGTGTACAGTGGTAAATAAAGGACAGTTATAATTAATAATGTTTCTTAATGAAATAATATTTATATTCTTAACATTCATTATCCTAATTATGGCCTTAAATATGTTTTTGTAAGACAGGTGGGTCAAAGAGGCAGCCAGAAGTGAGAAGAGTAATAATAAGGAAGCCTACCTGTAAGCGTACAAGTGGGAATATTTTGTTCTTGACTTTCATTTATGGGACAGACAACAAAAACTCAAAAATTTGGAAATGCCATGAATAAATAAAATTAGTAAGCCTATATCATCTACTTTCTTCAGGGTTGGACTCTTGCACTATCTCACTAGTAGTTTATTCTGAGTATAAAGCAGTTCAACTGAGTTCCACAGTCTTTTACATTAATTCCTTACCCTCATCTTCTACCTGCAAGTACAGACAATCTATGTCCAGGGACCTTACACAGAAGGGCACGAATGACTCGAGAAATTAAAAGTAACTGCTGGGAAGATCAGCAAGGACTAAGACTTCCTGCAAAGGAAGGGGGGCCGGTATAGTTTGCCCAGGAAATTAAACCACCTTCACTTCCCCAGTGTTCATCTTTGGTCAGTCTCACAGTATGCTAGGAAGAGATGACAATGGTTAGGGGCTTTTTAATGATTTTAGGTTAAATTAAATTGCTGCTGATAAATGAGAATAAAACTTATATTATCACCATTTTCAGCATCAACATACCATCCACATCAGCATCGCTAGAGGTGGAACAGGCTGCCAGTACCTCACGGCTATGCACACGTTGAGAAGCTGTGAGCCTCCATTCCTTCCAACAACTAAACCATTAGGACTCCAGTCCTTCAAGGCCTCTCCCTTTATATCAAAGTGTATGTAAGGAGGTGGGGTGGCCTGCATTATATTCCACAAATTTCCATTTCCTGTTTTCCTGTATGCTCTCACTTCCCTGCCAATCCATGCTTAGAGGACTCAGCAGTGTGGAATCTGGGCCAGTCACTGTCAACCGCTGAGTAATTCACATACCTCAGCAAAATGTTTTTCTCTTTTCTACTCTGGCCAATCAGCTTTCCTTGCTAGTACACTCTGCATCTAGGATGCAGAAGGAAACGTGCTTTACACAACAGATTTAGATTCTATGCAACTGTCCTCTTGTCTTCACAGAGAAATCGTGACCTGGTTATTACTGCTGCTGTTTGTAGCTGGTTTCTCTCAGTTCCTTTCCCTTTAGGTCACAGACAATATTGAAGAGAATGGGGCCAGGAACTTTAAGCACCACCTCAAGGAATCCAATTGTCCTTCACCAATATGCCCCATGCTCTTTAAATCAAGCTGCCGCTCTCCAACTCTCTCTCTGGTTAAAAACGAAGAGTACTTCCCAACAGCTGAGGGATCTGACTCTCCCAGTGCCAGGCCAGACAAAGCCAGTCATTTGTTTACCCTGTCAAACTACCAGCCCCGAGATACGTGATAAAAGCCTACACTGCAGTTTAGACCCTAATTTGGAAGCCTAATATGACGGGAAGGATTAATTGTAGGAAGGTGGAATGGAAAAAACAACTAAGAGTCAGAAAACCTGGGCTTCCTCTGCCAATTCTGTCCACGACTCTACATCTAAGCCAGTTCACCTGTCTCTGTTTCTTAATCCAAAATTGAGACTTTTCTCCCAAACCTCCAAATATTTTGAATCAGATAAATTGTTTAGAAAAATGAAGATAAATAAAATCCCTAGTTACCTCAGAGGACTCATGAGAGTATCAGATGTATTAGCTGTGTAATATAAATTTATTGAGCCTCTCAGATCATAAATTTGGAAGAAAGAAAGAAAGAAAGAAAGAAAGAAAGAAAGAAAGAAAGAAAGAAAGAAAGAAAGAAAGAAAGACTACACTACATGCTGGCTTAGGCTTCTTCCTAATCTACAATTTTGTAATTCAGTTAGAGTAATAAGTATGTAGGCTCTTTGAAATTTATACCAGTATTATTATAAATATGCATAGCATAGCCTTTATTTTATATTGATTAAATGCCTCAGAAATCATCTGTGTGAGTATAAAACCAGATTTTCACATTTTAAGGTATATTTTCAAAATATTCTGGGATTCCCTATTTGGAACATGGTCATTCCCATTGTGAAAGGAATAGGAATTAGATATAAATTTTTCAAATTTTAATAATGCTGTTATTTTCACAAAAAGGATATGCATCTAGCCATTTAATATTTATAGAAAACTTTATATTTTCAAGACTCTTACAGGTATTGATTAGCTATCGCTCACATAAACCTGAGGAATATTTTGTTGAGGAATTTAGCTTCTATGTTCAGCAGAAATATTGGCCTATAATTTTTTTTCTTTATAGAAAGAAAATTTTGGTTTTGGAATTAGGATAACACTGGCCTTGTAAAATGAGCTTGGGAGTCTTCGCTCCTCTTGAATTTTTTGGAATAGTGTAAGGATAGGTGTTAGTTCTTAGAATGTTTGGTAAAATTCAACTGTGAAGCCATCCGCTCCAAGACTTGTTTGTTTACTTGTTTGTTTGTTTTAAATAATGCCTCAATTTCATTAGTTGTAATCTGTCTATTCAGATTTTCTGTTTCTTCCTGATTCAGTTTCGGAAGATTGTATGTTTCTAGGAATATACCCATTTCTTCCAGATTGTCCAACTTGTTGGCATGTAGCTGTTCATAATACTTCCTTACAAGTCTTTGCATTTCTTTGGTGTCAGTTGCGACTTCTCTTTCAATTCTGATTTTATTTGAGTCCTCTCTTTTTTTCTTGGTGATTATGATTAAATGTCAATCTTTTGCATCTTTTCAAAGATCTTTTATATTTTTTAGGTGAAATTTTTTTTATTTCTGCTCTGATCTTTATTATTTTCTTCCTTCTACTCATTTTGGGCTTTGTTTGTTTTTCTTTATCAAGTTTCTTTAAGTGTAAAGTTAGATTGAATATTCAAGATTTTTCTGGTTTCTTAAGATAAACCTGTAATGCTATGAATATCCCTCACAAGACTCCTTTTACTGTATTCTGTAGATATTTGGTTGTTGTTTCTCATTTTCATTTGTTTCAAGGTATCTTCTGATTTCTTCCTTGATCTCATTGTTAACCCATTCATTGCTTAGTAACATGTTATTTAGCCTCCACATCTTTGTGTGTTTTTTAGGCTTTTTTAAAATTTATTTCTAGTTTCATACCATATGGTCAGAGAAAATACTTGATATGATTCCCGTCATCTTAACATTATTGAGACTTACTTTGTGTCCTAACATGTGATCTAGCCAGAAAATATTTTATTTACACTTGAAAAGAATGTATATTCTACTGCTGTGCAGTGAAATGCTATGAAAATATCGATGAAATCCATCTGATCTAGTGTTTCATTTAAAGCCGCTATTTCCTTGTTGATTTTCTGTCTGGACGATCTATTCATTGATGTCAATGAAGTGTTAAAATACTGTATTATGAGTGTATAATTGTTGATCTCTTCCTTAATGTCCAACACAATTTGCTTTATGTGCCCTGGCTTGTGTGGCTCAGTGGATTGAGTGCTGGCCTGAGAACCAAAAAGTTGCTGGTTCAATTCCTGGCCAGGGCACATGCCTGGATTGCGGCCACATCCCCAGTTGGAGGTGTGAAAGAAGCAGCCAATTGATGTATCTCTCATACACTGATGTTTCTCTCCCTCTCTTTCTCCTCTCTCTTAAGAATTTTATTTATTTTATTAAGGAAGAGAAGCATCAATGTGTGGTTGCCTCTCGTGCACCCCCTACTGGGGGATATGCCCTGACTGGGAATCCAAGACCCAGACATATATTCCCTGACAGAGAATGAAACTGGTGACCCTGTGGTTTGCAGGCCAATGCTCAATCCACTGAGCCACACCAGCCAGGACAAAAAAAAATAATAAAATCTTTAAAAAAAAAAGGTTTGCTTTATATATTTAGGTGTGCCTCTGTTGGGTGCATAAACACAAGGATTACATCCTCTTTTTTGACTGCTCCTTTATTATTATATAGTGTCCTTCTTTGTCTCTTACTCTAGTCTTTGTTTTGAAGAATATTTTGTCAAATATAAGTATTGCTACTCCAGCTTTTTTTTTACTTCCATTTGCGTGAAATATCTTTTTTTCATCCCTTTACTTTTAATCTGTGTGTGTCTCTCATATGGGTATTATTTTCTTAACCATTCAACTGCCTTATATCTTTTTATTAAAGCATTTAAGCCATTTACCTTGAAAGCGATTATTGATAGGTACATATTTATTGCCATTATATTCTTTGAACTATGTCCTCTGTTGTTGCTGTTGTTGTTATTGTTGCTGTTTTCTCTTCTTCTTAAAGAACTCCCTTTAACCTTTTTTATAATACTGGTTTGGTGGTAGCAAACTGCTTTAGTTTTTTGTTTGTTTCTGTTCGTTTGTTTGTTTGTGATGCTCTATATCTTTTAAATAATAGACTAGCTGGGTATAGTAGTCTTGGTTGTATGTCCTTGCTTTTCATCACTTTCAATATTTCATGCCAGTCTCTCTAGCCTGAAATGTATCCGTTGAGAAATCAGCTGACAGACTTATGGGAGCTCCCTTGTAGGTAACTGTCTTCCCCTTGCTGCTCTTAAGATTCCCTCTTTTTCTTTAACCTTTGTCATTTAATTATGATGTGTCTTAGTATAGGTTTATCTTGCTTGGGACACTGTGCTTCCGGTACTTGTGGGCCTACTTTTTTCCACCACATTCCAGAAATTTTTAGTTTTATTTTTTATTTAATCTTTATTACATTTTTTCCCATTACCAGTTAGTCCCCTTATAGCCTCTTCACCCTCAGCAATCACCACACCGTTGGAAAATTTTAGTCATTATTTCTTCAAATAGATTCTTGATCCCTTGCTCTCTGTCTCTTCTCCTTCTGGTAGCCCTATGATGTGGATATTGCTCCATGTCAGGTTTTCCCAAAGGTGCTTTAAATTGTCCTCATATTTTTAAAATTCTTTGTTCTTTCTATTGCTTTGGTTGGGTGTTTTCTGCTACGTCTTCTTACAAATCACTGATTTGATCCTCTGTTTCACCCAACCTGCTGTTAATCTCTTCTAGTGTATTCTTCATTTCCAATATTATACTCTTTATTTCTGACTGGTTCTTTTTTTATGGTTTCTATGTCCTATGTCCTTTTTCATTCTGTTGTAGTTCTCATTATCTTCCCTGAGCATCTTTTTAACCATTCTTTTTGATCCCTATATCTGATAAATTGCTTGTCTCTATTTCATTTAGCTTTTTCCGGAGCACCTCCTGTTCTTTCATTTGAGAATATTTCTTTGTATCCCAATTTTGGCTGCCTCTTTGTGTATATTTCTATGTATTAGGTAGATCTACTATACTCTAAGTCTTAGTTGGGTGGCCTCATACAGTAGGTGTCCTATGGAACACAGTGGTGTAATCTCCTTCATCTCCTGAGCTGGATGCTCCAGAAACATTCCTTGTGTGAGTTAAACTGGATCCAGCAGTGCATTAAAAAGAGCATCCATCGTGATCAAGTGGAACTTATTCTGAGGTTGCAAGGTTGGTACAGTTTTTGTAAATCAATAAATGTGATACAGCACATAAACAAAATGAAGAATAAAAATCACATGATCATATTCATAGGTGCAGAAAAACATTTGATAAAATATCCAGCACCCATTTATGATAAAAGCTCTAGCAAATTGGGAATAGAGGGAACATACCTCAACATTATGAAGACTATATACAACAAACCCATAGTCAACATATTACTCAATGGGCAAAAAATAAAAGCATTTAAGTTCACAAACAAGACAGGGATATTCTCTTTTACCACTCATTCAACAGAGTACTGGAAGTCCTAGCCACAGAAATCAGACAAGACAAAGAAATAAAAGGCATCCAAACTGGAAAAGAAGAAGTAAAACTGTCATATTGGCCGATAACATGACACTGAATATACAGAACTCTAAATATTCTACCAAAAACTATTAGAACTGATAAATGAATTCAGTAAAATAGCACAATACAAAATATATATCCAGAAATCAGTGGCATTTTTATACATTAATAATAAACTATCAGAAAGGAAAGCTATGAAGACAATCTCATTTACAATTACAGGAAAAAAAATAAAACACCTAGGGATTAATTTAACCAATTTTGTAAAAGACCCATACTTAGAAAATTATGGCACTGAAAAAAAGAAATTGAAGAAGATACAAATAAATGGAAGCATATACTGTGTTAATGGATAAAAAGAATTAACATCATTAAAATGTCCATACCACCCAAAGCAATCTACAGAATCAATGCAATTCTAATCAAGATACCAATTCCACATTTCATAGAACTAGAACAAATATTTCAAAAATTTATGTGAAACCACAAAAGACCCTAAATAGCCACAACAATCTTGAGGAAGAAGAACAAAGTTGGTGGAATCATGCTACCTGATATCAAAATATACTACAAGGCCATAGTAATCAAAACAACATGGTACTGGCATAAAAACAGACATATAGGCCGTGGCTGGTGTAGCTCAGTGGATTGGGCATGGGTCTGCGAACCAAAAGATCGGGTTCGATTCCCAGTCAGGGCACATGCCTGGGTTGCAGGACAGTTCCCAGCAGGGGACACATGAGAGGCAACCATACATTGATGTTTCTCTCCCTCTCTCCTTCCCTTCCCCTCTAAAGATAAATAAATAAAATCTTTTAAAAAAAAAACAGACATATAGGTCACTGGAACAGAATAGAGAACTCAGAAATAAATTCACACCTATATGATCAATTAATGTTTGACAAAAAAGGTAAGAATATACAATGGGTTAAAGATAGTCTATTCAATAAATGGTTTGGGGGGAATGAAATTAGACTGCCTTCTTATACCATACACAAGGACAAATTTAAAATAGATTAAATACTTAAATGTTAGACTCAAAACCATTAAAATCCTTAAAGAAAACAGAGGCAGTAAGATATCAGACATTTCTCATAGCAATATTATTTCTGATATAGATCCTCAGGAGGAACTGGCTCAAAAAACTTCTAGCACCAGAGAATTTACTAACTAGACTTAGAAGAGAAAGAACTACTTTCTTCTCAGATTGTTAAGCTGGAGGAATGTAAGTCTGAAATTCCTACCACACGTGGAAAAAATCCATTTTCATCAGTAAAATTAAATCCAACCCACACAAAGAGGAAGAGACTCTCAAAAGGTGAATGCCTCCACATCTCCACCATCCCTCAGGCCAACCATGTGTGTTGGAGGACTGCTTTTGGGTTACAAGAACTATTTAACCACGTGCATTTGCTCATGCTAATTTGTTAGGCTCTTTGACAACAGCCACTAAGAAAAAAACTTGGTACAATCCTTGACTGCTTCTTGAGAATACTGACCACTTCCTCTATATTTTTTCAGTAACCCACTCCACGGCCTTGTGCAATGGACATTAAGAATATCATTTAGAACCAAACCATACTGGGCAAGATATGCACTCACCCTTGCCAAATAACTGCCTATTGACATTTCCTAACTAGTAAAAAAATAGAATAAGTAGATACTCACACTTTGAAAAAGAAAAAGGAAAAACAAGAAATACCTAGCCATCTAGTTCACAGCTATGCCTCATGTCATCATCACTCAACCATAGTTGGCCCATCAATCCTTTTATTGCACTGGCTTTTCGAAAAAGAAAAAAATCTTTGTAGTTTACATCAGCTCTTAGAACTAAAGCCAAAGACCCTATTTATACTAAAGCACCTTTTTCTAAATGTTCAATGCAAGAAAAGAAAACTTTTATAAGGAAGGAAAAATACAGACTTTTTTCTCTTCATCTTTTTGTTTTATTTTTATTTTATTTTAATTGTTGTTCTTGTACAGTTTTCTGCCTTTTACTCCCATCCCAGCCCACCACCCCAGATTTTTAATTACCCTAGATAATTATTTTATAATCCATTCATAATAGTCTTACCTTCTTCGTGTTTCATCCCCCCACCCCATGTAAAATTCAAAGCCATTATATTTGATGGGGAAAATGAGAAATTCTAAGGGCTGTTGCCACACTGAAGTTTTTCACAAGGAAAACCTGCATAGAGTTGTATGCATGGGTCTTTCTGTAAGTATGATACATTGAGAAAATACGTAGTATGTGGTGATCCAACCTGGTACTAAAGAAGCACAAAGGTGTAAGTGGCAGGAAGAGGGGAGGGCACACCTCCAGAATGGAGAGATATTATTGCAACACAGATGTGGGAGAGGCAGTGAGGAAAATGAGTTTATGTAGCTTTCTTTATTTTTATATTAGCTGAAGTGTGTGCTCTATATAAAGTATATAAAGGATGTCAAGCCGCAAATCTTCAATGCTCTGATTAAAATGGCCTAGAATGTGGAAGCATCCTGTGAAAACCATTACCATGGCTTCCAGGTGCTTACTCTACCTTAGGACAAGGCTAGAAAGTCAATAAATAATGTGCAGATAACACATAATGGCATTATGATGGATGTGTTTTTCTCAAGGCACTTTGAAGCACCTGTTGCCCTGTAGTGTGTGTTTTTTTGGTCTGGGAGCATGAAATGAGTAAATCATTTAAGAGAAATGAGCTGGAAATGTGCAATATTTTATAACATAGTTTATGCTATATAAATGCTAATTCATATTATTGAAGGAATAAAACATTATTTTATAAAAGAGAAAGAACACCTACGTGGGTGGAAAGGGCATTGACATGACAAGTAATAAAGCTGTCCTCTCATCCCTGCTTCTGCTCTCTGCTTTGCCTGTGTGGCACGTTCGCATGTGTTTTCAGAAGCAACAGAGGTCAGGAATGAACCAGCTGGAATTTCAGGCCCACCATGTAGAAAATGGGTCCCAGTCCATGTCACAGCCTTCAAACTGTGTTATGAAAAAAATGTGCCTATTTTTGAGTCATTTGATCTTTGAAACAATAAATGTAAAATGATATGGCTTTTATTTGGGTATTCTTAGTAATTCCTACTTCTCATGCAATATGTTTTTAGGGGAGATTGAGGTAAAAGGTCTTTTACAGATCTTTAGAAGATACAGTTGTCAGAAACATTCCAAATCCAATAAGGTTTAAGTGAAAAGTGAAAACAAAAATCCTAAAAATATTAATCCTAATTTAGGTTCTGAATAAAAGCAATAGAGTGTTGACCATCTCATAATATTTACCAGATCCTTATTAGAATTAAAGCCTCAGAAAATTTACATAATATGGGGGTGGTTTATGGATATGTTAGTAGCCACAGTTTAAACATTTTTTTTTAATCTTTCTCACAACCAGCAGAAGGGAGAAAATTGCACTGAATTTGTATCTAATCCAACCTAATTCCTTTTCTTTACCAGTGAACTATATCAATTGATATCTTGAACCTAAAATACTAGGACCACTAAGTGGAAAATAATTTGCTGTAAGCCTTCGAAACACTGGCTGTCTCCAAGGCTTTGTCCTTACTGGAGAGCATCGTGAGACTCTGCGCCCTGAGCACAACCTACAAAATTTGCCCTGTCCTGGCCAAGATGAGAGAGGCCGTTAGCCCTTCGTAGTGATTTTCAACGAAAAATAAAAACCAAATAGATTAGAACCTACGATATGAATTGGGCTTACTGCAAATACACTCCGTTTTGCCACGCTAAGAGAGCATATTATTTAAGCTCTTCATTGTGGATGAATTCACATCTACTGCTTTGAGGAGGAAGCGTGCGGAGCGTCTGAGCCAGCAGTGGCGCCCGCTGGGGTCTCTCCTCTTGGATGATTTCCCATAGACTTGCATCTTAGGTTTTCAGACGAGAGAATAAAAGAAGTCCTAGTGACAGGGCAGAAAAACCGACAGATTTTTCTGTGTCCCCACAATATTGTTAAATGTAACAAAATTGTCTGAAAGCAGAAACAGCAATCACCAGCACCAATCAGGATTACTCCCAGAGGAGGAGTGCTTCGGAGTAATAGTGCTCATTTCTAAATTTTAAAATTTTAATGAAAACAATGTAGATTATACAAATACATACATACATACCCATACATGTATAAATTTCTATGAAATAAGGTAAAGAAAAATTGGTTCTTTTGATCAGTGCTTCTTGTATGTAAGTCTCTACACTAGTCCCTTTATAGAAGCTGTCCTATCTATTATCCTTATGAGAATTCCATTGGTAACAGTAATTTTGCCCATTTTATAAATGATGAAACTGAGACTCCAGTATATTAAGTAGGTTCCCCAACATCAAGCATTCAGTAAGCTTTGGAACATATTCAACCTTAGGGCATTTGGATTTCAAATACTGTGATCTTAAAGTTTAATATTATTTACATTTCAGAGATTTGTTTAAAATAATATACTTTTGCATATCAAATATATTTTAAAATATATTTCATTAATTATGCTATTACAGTTTTCCCAATTTTTCCCTCTTTATCCCCCCTCCACCCTGCACCCCCAACCCTCCAGCTTTCTCTCCCACTTTAGTTCATGACCCTGGGTTGTACATAAAAGTTCTTTGAGTTCTCTGTTTCCTATACCATTCTTGAGCTCTCCCATCTAATCAATGCCTACCAGTTATGCTTCTTCTTCCCTATACCTTCCCCCCATTCCTCCCTTCCCCCTCCACACTGAAAACCCTCCATGTGATGTCCATTTCTCTGATTCTGTTCCTATTCTAGTTGTTTGCTTATTTTTGTTTTCATTATTTTTCTTTCTTTGCATATCAAATATATTTAAAAGGACTTATTGAAGATACTGATGATTCTGCCTGAGAACATGAAGAAGGGTTCCCTTCTCCCCCATCTTCTCTGCACTTATCTGATACTCCTCAAGGTGTGCTTACCTCATGAAGAAGGGAAGGAACTGCTCATGAGCTGTAATTCGTTCCAGTTACCTCCTTCCCCTGTCTATCATACAGATTTCTTCAAAGGGCATTCTTTCTCTCACTTAAAAAAAAAAGTTAAAGCACCAGCTACATGTTACAAATCAATTTTATAAAGTTATATATGATGTAAGATTGTCAATAATTTATAAATGTATTCTCTTTTTCTTCATAAAGAAAAGAAAATGCATTTTCCTGTATACATTATAGTGTAAGAATAGATTAAAGACAATAACTTTTGAGAACCATACCTACCTATTTCATTTATTCTCACAACACAATCAGAATATTGAAATAACTGTTCATTGACTGGATCAACATCAGAGACAGAGTCTAGAATGGCTTGGGTATGGATTATAACATATTTTTTAAAAATTTTATTGTATTTTTTCCATCACCATTTAGTCCCTTTATACCCCCCTCCCCTCTGCAATCACCGCTATTGGATTATATTATTTTAGTCGGTTTGGAAATGAGTGTTTGAATGTTTACAGAGTGGGTCTAGAACATAATATTCATTACATGGACTACATAGCAATAATATTCTGTGCCTGAATTACACAGTAGTGACTTAATACAGTGTAGTCAGGTGTTCTATTAGGTAGATGATAAATAAGATAGATAGATAGATAGATAGATAGATAGATAGATAGATAGATAGATAGATAGAAGATAGATAGATAATACATACATACATATGTACATACATACATACATAAAAAGAAAGCATAAGGAAAGAAAGGAAAGGGGAGGAAAGGAAGAAAGAAAGAAAGAAAGAAAGAAAGAAAGAAGGAAAGAAAGAAAGAAAGAAAGAAGAAAGAAAGACACTAATACTATTAGAAGGATAAAGAAGCTAAACTGATATCCACAAATGCATATTCCAAATCTGAAGTTCATTCTGAATGGGATACATGCTCACTGAATGGTGAATACCATCACTGGCCAACATTGTTGTAATTATCATTTTCCTCTTCCTTTTTTCTTTTATGAAAAGTTGAATGTGATTAAGTCAAATGAATCTTAATGGGATCCTACTAAGAACGTTGAAAGAAAAGATTTCTTGGATTATTCTTACTGGCTATAGAAAGTCAAGTGTCAATGTCCAGAAGAAATCCACTGGGACCAGTACCCCTCCATATCACTTTCCTAGGACTACTGTAGCGCAGTACCATCATCAGGTGTCTGAACAGAACAGAAATTTATTCTCTCACAGCTATGGAGGCTAGAAGTCTGAAATCAAGTTGTCAACAGGGCCATACTTCTGAAGATTCTGGGGAAGAATACATCCTTGCCTATTTGAGCTTCTAATAGTCTAGGCATTTATTGGCTTTTGACAACGTAACTCTAGTCTTCATGTGATCTTCTTCCCCATGTATGTGTGTCCATGTCCTCTACTCTTGTAAGGCAGCAGTCACAGACTTAAAGGCCATCTTAAATCTAGGATGATTTCTTCTCAAGATCCCTAATTAATTACATTTATTATTACTCAGCCCCCAAATAATGTCCATTTTGAGGTTCTGGGTGGACCTGAATTGGATGGGTCAGTATTCAACCTACAATACATTCTCAGACATGGGCAGAAGTAGGGGGCCCCTACCCTGCTCCTCACTTTTTAGAGTACCTCATGTAACAAACAAAAATATGGCCCCAGATACCATAGACACACAGACACAAACTATGTTTATTAAAGAATACATGGGTGCCTCTGTAATTCAAGGACTTCCACTCAACACCATCACAGCCCAACCTATAAGCCTAAATATCTACTCTATGACTAACACAAATCACGTTCCAGGGAAAGGCTTACCCTCATTCATTGCTATATGTCTTTAGACCAAAAGGTGTCAGAATCTGAATGCCACAGATATGTGGGTTGATAGCAGTGGTCCTAGAGTGGAAAACAAGTGGTAGAAACACTGAAATAAGAGAAGATTAATTCATTTGCCCAATATTTTATTTGAAATAGCATGAAGAAAACAGATTGTTGCTTAATAAACTGTTGTTTCCCAGTAATCCTAAATGCCATTTACTTGCTTCTCTTCACACTTTAATTTGTAATCCAAAATGCATGAATTACTGCAGTACTTACCACCGTTTTATTTGACAGCTAAGAAACATTTTGTAATATGACACTATCAATGTCACACAAACTTGTCTACCCATTTACATGTATGTATGTCAGATCTGACATGCATCAGGTACGATACACTGTACTTGGTGAGCAAGGTGAACACTAAAGATGAGAATTGTGAAAATTTTATTTTTAAATATTTAAGTATGTGATTAATTTTTTAGTATTAGCTTTACTTAAATAAGAGTTTTTATTTTTACTAGTTTGAAGTCTGCATTTTAATTTTAGTAAGTAATATTGCATATTGAGAGAATGGCCAAAAGTATAATTTAAATCTTTTACATTCTACTAAATTTATATTTCTAATGATAATATATTCAAATTATATACACTTTGAAAATAACTACACTTTAATTTATATTGTGAAAAAGATATATTCAATGTGTATACACTTTAAAATTAATTAGAATGGAATATAAATCAGAACAAAATCTTGATAATTAGTGGTTACACTGAAATGAAGACAAAAATAAATTTGATGTAATAAATAATAATTTACAAATTATGTGGTTTTTTTAAATTACCTCAAACTTTGCCACTTCATCAACAGAACATCCATATTTACACAATAATAATTAAATTCATTTGTCTGATATTTTGGCTACTTTCAATCACATTAAAACCATAGCTGAAACATATTTTAAAATTATTATTATAAAGTTATGTAAATGCAATAGGATAAAACACTTGCTTTTACAGTTGGCTAGACTGATTTATAATTGTTAAATATTTAAAGTACTGGGAAACCATACTTTATAACAATGTGTTTCATTCATGCTATATGAGAAAGTTATCTGATCAATTAATTAGCATTTTCTCTTTCTTAAGTAAAATGTGGGCTTCCATTGCTCTCTTTTCTTTGGCCCCACAAATATTGGCAGTGGACAGGGCCTGAACTTGCTTTCAAAAGACATGGAGCAAGTGACGGGCAAGTGGTCAGCTAATTTTCAGGCTTTTCCTAACGTGTTCACGTGCTAGGTCTGCTGAGAGCACAGGCTGGATGCCTTAAACAACAGAAATTCTTTGTTTCAGTTCTAGAGGCTGGAAGTTCAAGACCAAGATGTCAACCAGGTTGGTTTCCAATGAGAGGTATGAAGAAGGACCCGTTGTAGGCTTCTTTCCTTGGCTTGTAGATGGCTATCTTTTTCCTGTATTCTCACATCTTCCCTGTTTGTCTCTGTGTCCAAATTTCCTCTTTTATTGAATTAGGGCCAGCCATACGGCCGGCTTAGGGCTCACCCTAATGACTTTATTTTAACTTAATTACCTGTAAGATGCTATCTCCAAATACAGCCATACTCTGAGATACTGGAGGTTAGGACTTCTACGCATGAATTTTGTGGGGAGAGGCACACAAATCTGCCCATAAAACCTACATTCAGACATGAGGATGTTTCTCTTTGTTTTTTTCTTCCCCTCGTTGGTTAAACTTTGTTGTCTATAAATACTTGGGCATTTTCTACAAGACAATTAATTTATGCCAGCTGGTTTTTAGGCACAATGGATGAAAATTTCTGTAAGTATGAGCATTTTTTTCATTTTTCTGGATTTAATTTCAACTCTCATTTCCTTAAGATCATCAACAAAATTTTATACAATAATACTCAGCTAATAGACATAATGTGGCATTCTCCCCCAAAGTCAATTTTTGCTGTGCTTGACAGAGGAAGTAGCTAGCTCTCTTCAACTTTATTAAGTTTTAGCAATGCTTCATTTTTTTAGTCTTATGCAATTACTCTTCAAGGTAATAAACGTGAGTCATTCTTCTATGATTGGTAATCTATTTTTATGTATCTGCATAATATGTAGTTGATGAACTTTAATAAAATCTGAAGTGAGGTCCCCTTGAGGCCATTTTCAGGCTGATTTTGCTACAAATTTCAGTGAGTGGAAATTCAGTTAGCTCAGCACATGGTGTGTTTCCCTTTAAAATAGATGAGCTAATGAGAAGCATGTCTGTGCTGGCCTGGTATAATGGTCTGGCCTCAAATACTTGTTGTTAAAACAAACTGCACACCATGCGAGACCTAACTGCCAGTGATTCAATGGTGTAACATAATTGAATATACTTTCAGCTTGGAAAAGGTAAATAAGAAACAAGGAAGCAAGAATAAGCATGTCTGCAAATATGTCATCTATCTCTATTTCTGGAAGAAATCCAGGAGCTTACAGGACTAAACTAAATCAGATAATTCAGTCAGTTTTCTCTTCTGAAGAAATGTTCTATCCCAAGTAATCAGTAAATGATTGAACTACTTATGGGTTCTACCTAGAACTTAAGTACAAAACTGACAGTCCTGGTAGCATATAAGAGGGGACCCCCAAAAGGAATTTATTTATTTAAAAATGTGTATTTATTCTTACACATTTAAACTTTAGTCACCTTCAAAATACTCTCCATGTGATGCAATACACCTGTCCAGATGTGTTTTCCACTGCTCAAAACACTTTTTGAACTCACTGATTTTGATTCCTTTTAGTGCTTCTGCCATTTTTTGTTTCACCTCTTCCACATCAGCAAAACATTTCCCTTTGAGGACTTTTTCATCTGGGAAAAAAAAAAAAAGAAAGAAAAATTCACTCAGGGCAAGATTGGGTGAATAGGGAGGGTGAGTCATGGGGTTCATGCAGCTTTTTGTCAAAAACTTCTGAACACTATGCATGGTGAGGGCAGGTGTGCTCATAAATCACCCATCATGAAATGGGCAAACGCATTCAAAGAATTTTCAAAAAATTCAGTGAAGCTCAATGAACACAGCCTCCCACAACACCACCAGCTGGAACACTGATACAGATGGGTCCCTAGAACATTCACCCTGCAGGTCAGCCCTCCAGAAGGTAATTCTGGGGGTTGTTTTAGGTCCCCCTTCTAAAAATTTGGTCTATATAGCAAAATGCCAAATACTTCTTCCTTTTAGAACGGCATTCTCTAGAGTCTTTCTCTTTTATATGTCCACCAAATGCATAATTGCTCGTCAAATCATAATTTCTTCTACATTAGATTGTATTTTATTATGTACATGTCTCCTTTCCCCATTTATGGTAAATCCTTATAGTTAGGCCAGGAACCCTATTTTTTATCTTTTTAAAAAATGTACAATCATTATGCCTTACACAACTTAAAAATGGAATAGGCAAGGAATAAAAAGGGATTTTAAATTTTAAAATCACAGGGTCTTGAAGTCAATTTGCTGAATTTTTCAGGCAATTGGATGTCTATACCTGTGATGAGAATGTCACACAAACCCACAAACATAGCAGAAAAGGACTGTGAGCCTTTAAAAAAATGTTTCAATATATAATCCAGTTGTTAGTGCCACACTTTCTCTCAATGGTGACATTCACTACAGCTACACATGTGTCCATGCATACTTCTCTTACGGCTGGAAAGTGGAAAGTTAGTATCTGGGTGTCATTTGGTGCCCACCCTACACAGAAACCCCAGCAGCCACCCAGTCCAAGGTCTGTGAATCAGTGACTAGTTTTCAGAAAAGTAATGTCAATAAGCACTGGAATCCCCCTTTGAAATTAAGATATTAAAAATACTCTTCTTACATTATTGACTTTCTTCATAATTTCTGAATATTACCATAAGCTCATGCTGGCTGAGACATATATTTGGATATTCAGGTTCAGTTAAAATTTTGTAGGTATATGTGTCAATTTCCTATGTGCTTATGATTCTGCTAAAAACTTTCAAGTCTTTTAAGAGCAAAGATTATTCTCCATATTATTTCCAAAGTCCCAAAAAAGATCTGGCACATAATATAATGCTCATATATATTTATTTAAATTTGGCAATCCTTTAAAATAATGATGTTCTCAATTACACCTCATCAAGGCTAGTTTACTTTCTTACGATGAGGGCTTTACATTCTATTTTCCCTGTTTTGTAAGAGATTCTTCTTTATTTATAGCCAACTTAAATTTGCCTTGCTCTAATATAAACCACTGTTTTCTCATTTACAGATTCATGAACAAAGAAAATATTAATGTAGTATTTCTCACTTGTGCATAATACTTTTTAGTTTTATTTTTTAATTTAAATAGTTTACTGCTTATGCAGTTACAGTTGTCCCAATTTGTTCCCTTTTGCCTCCCTACCCATCCCTCCCCCGACTCCCACAATCCCCATACCATTGTCCATGTCCACAGTCCTTCAGACAGGTTTTTGACTAGTCCCTTCCCCTTCCTTCAACTAGTCCTCACCTCCCACCTTCCCCTCTTACAACTGTCAGTCTGTTCCATGTTTCCTATGCCTCTGGTTCTATTTTGCTTGTCAGTTTATTTTGTTCATTAGATTCTACTTGTAAGTGAGATCATATGGTATTTCTCTTTCACTGACTGGCTTATTTCACTTAGCATAAGAGTCTCCAGTTCCATCCATGCTGTCACAAAAGTAAGAATTCCTTCTTTTTTACTGCTGTGTAGTATTCCATTGTATAAATGTACCACACTTCTTTTATCCACTCATCTACTGATGGGTACTTAGGCTGTTTCCAAGTCTTGGCCACTGTAAATATCACTGTTATGAACATAGGGGTGCATATATTCTTTTGAATTGGTGTTTTAGGATTCTTAGAGTATATTCCCAGAAGTAGAATTGCTGGGTCAAATAAATTGATCATCAATTCTTATTTCTATAGCTTGACCTTCCCTCCATAAATCTGACATCTGCTATTCCCAGAAAGTAGCTTCCATTGTTGTGTGCATGTGTGTGTGTGTGCGCGTGTGTGTGTGTGTTTTAAGGGTGGCTGTGTGTTAAATGGAGATAGCAAATCGATTATTATTTTTATTCCACTCAAGATACCCATGAGTTATGCGTCACTGTTTTATGCCCTGCATGGACACAGACCATTTTAGAAACAGAGAAGAAGATGCTGGCAAGTCACAGTACCCTTTAAAATTGTATTTAAAGCCTAGCAGCTAAAACATTTAAAAAAAATACGGGTAGAAAACAAAAGTAAGGGCATAAAACAAAATTCTTACTGAAGTTTCCCAGAAATTTCTTAAACTGCCAAACAAACAGGTTTGTTACTTATTTTTTGTGTTTAATATAATTGGATGTTAGTAAAATATACCAGGAATCTTTTTTCTTTGGAGAGTAGTGGTGTTGGGGGGATGGACAGAGGATTGAAAATTCCTAGCTACTGAAAAGACCTAGATTTATTTGATGCCAGGTTATGTTTTTCTACTACATTTGCTGGTAATTTTCATATCCTAAATCTTTGTAAAAATACTACCTCTCATTAGAAATGCTCATTATCATCTACAAAGGATATATAACACTTTTGCAATTCTCTGTTTCTTACTAATTTGGAAAGCTAGGTAGGATTCTTCGAACTTCAGTTATCCTTTAAAGAGGAGTAACAATACCTCCTAGGACTGCTTTAAAGATTATGCAATATAATGTTTATAAGCACCTAGCTAATAGGATTTCAATAAATATAGATTAATGCTTTTTAGCACAGTACCTCTAACATTGTAAAAGCCTTCAAAATATTGGTGGAATGTGTAACTAAAGGAATATATACTGAAGAATGTACTTTTTAAAAGAATAACTCAAAAACAAACCTTTATATAGGAGACAATCTGAAAGAACTCCTAGTAATTAAATATAGAATGATCCAAGCAATAAAATAAGTAACATGATATTGAATTATAACTCAAATATAAAGAAGTCTATATGATGTAAATGATATAAATAATGATTAAGTAAATAAGTAAAAGAGAGCGAAGGTGCAGGCTTCCTTACAAAAGAACCCCAAATAATGTATGTAGATACTCTGCCCTGCCCTGTTTAATCTTCACTTTCATCTTGAGTGTGGGCAGGATTTGGGACTCAATGGCTCTTTTTAAAGAATATAATGTAGAAAGGGGAAAAATAGTAACTTTACAGTGGCAAAATCTGGCAAACACTACCTTAATCAAATGACTAAGTTTATCACTAGTGATAAGTCACATGTATACCAAGTATCCCCCAGTACAGTGTGATGAAAAAAAAAACACTTCTTCTCTGTGGTGATCTTCACAAAAACCCATAACCCCAATGAATCCATGAGAAAAATGTGAGAAGCATTTTTTCAAAACACCTGACAAGTACACTTCAAAGCTATCAAGGTTATGAAAACAAGGAAAGTCTGAGAAACTGTCACAAATGGAGGGGCTGAGAAGACATGATAACAAAATGTAATGTGGTGTCCTAGGTTAAATCCTAGAACAATGGAACACCATTAATGAAAAACCAGGGAACTCCAAATACAGTCTGTCAGTTAGTTAATAGTGTTATACTAATGTTAATCTCTTAGACAAGTTATTCTCTGAGGTGTTAACATTAAGAGAAACTGAGTGAAGGGTATGGATATTTTGTACTATCTTTGGAAATTTCTGTAATCAAAATTATTCCAAAATAAAAATTTTATTTAAAAACCCTTTATATATAATATAACTTAGTCTTTATTAAGTAATTTCAGGTAGGGAGGGAGGAAGGGAGGGAGAGAGGGAGGGAGGGAGGGAGGGAGGAAGGAAGGAGAGAGAAAGAAAAAGAAAGAGAGAAAATCCTCACAGGAGAGTGAAATCCTACCTCTTCCTCTGGTTGATTTGTTTAATATTGTAATACAGTGTTTAGTGAAGTTGTGAGGCTTAATCAACTCAGAAAGCAACATCATAAAGCACTTTGAAATCCCAAGATGAAAGAAAATTATATAAGTATGTAAATAAAGTCTTAGCTTGGCCATTCAAAAATGTTCTTGGGTACATGAGGCCTAAGTAAAAGACGAATCTTTGTAAGCTCTTTTCTCTAATCAAATCCATTCTACCTAAAACTGTGAGGGCACAATGCTGAAAAATTTGGAAATAAGCGACTGAAAATTGAAAAACCCAATTTATTATTTAACATCATGCATCACACCGTCCCAGTCAAAAGAGGAGATTTTCTGGCTGATTTCATCTGTTTTTGCTTTTTGCTCTTTAAAGTACTGAAATTTAGATTGCATTCAGAAATAGAAAGATATTGCTCTGCCCGTGTGAAAACTGAAAGGCAGCCCTTTGAACATATAGTGAGATAAGAGCCGTCATATGCTTGGCAGTCTATCAAACTGCCCCTCTGCAGAAATGGTGCATTTCAGCTGGAGGGCCTGAACTGCCTTCATGAGAGTTCCGTAATTTTTTTTACAAGTTTCCAAGTCCCCAATATTCAGAGTCATCATTGCCTAATATTAACAGGAACTTTGCTCCATTAGGTGGATTCCAGAAACTCCCTTAGACACCTGCCCACCAGCTTCAGCCCCAGTTTGAATTTTTTTATTTTAACTGATGAGTAAATGTATGGTAGATTGGCATACCTTTGATTAAACAAAACCTATAGCTACATCTACTCCAAAACTGTATTTGATTTTGTCACTACAAACTGATGGACAAGCTGGTAAATAAAAGTTTCAATTCCACTATTTACTAATCTGTTCAGTTTTTACTGTTGGTCTCATCAGAACATTGATCTCTCTAATTGAAAATAGAATCTAATTAGAAAATTTTATTGTGTTGATCTCAAATATTTATAAGTCTGTTCATAAAACAGGCAAAGTATGAGCTTTAGAGTTATATGGATATTCCTGATAACTTTATTAACTAGCTGTTTGACTTTGGCAAGCCACTTAAGGTCTCTGATCCTAGATTTCTTCTTTTTTGTAAAATCATACTTAAAGATAGCAACCTTACATACCTATTGCAAATATGAAATAAAGTTAAATGTATAAAAGAATTTAGCATAAGCCTTGACTCAGTAAGTTCTCTTTGACATTAAAATGATATTGGAAATGGTGGTTACATTCCAAGTAGCTCAGAAAAAAACTAGACAGCCACAGTATGTAACTGGACTATTTCTGTCTCAATGAAAAAAATAAATAAATAAATTAGAAGAAAACATATTGTTGCCACATTTTGAATTAATGAAGGTAGGACCTTTTAAAAATGAGGAATTACATTTGTGTTCGTACATGGAAATCTAAATATCTTGATTGTTGGTACTTTTATAAAAAAGTGTGTTTAATAATAAAGTATATGGATTTTTTTAGTCATTTTTTGTTCATTTGTTTATCTAACAAGTGTGTACTTCCAGGCATTATACTGGGCACTGGGAATAGGAAAGAAAAGAAAAGAAAAGAAAAGAAAAGAAAAGAAAAGAAAAGAAAAGAAAAGAAAAGAAAAGAAAAGAAAAGAAAAGAAAAGAAAAGAAAAGAAAAGGAAAGAAAAGGAAAGGAAAGGAAAGGAAAGGAAAGGAAAGGAAAGGAAAGGAGGGAGGAAGGAAGGAAGGAAAAGAAAAAAGTAAATAAAATGGGAAACCGTCCTTTTGCTATTTACAGTCTAGTGAGAGAGATATTTAGAACAAATTCATAATCTGAGACTAAAATAAGGCCCATGAAGATAAAACGAGTGAGACTGATGGAGACAAGAATGTCCTTGGGTGATGGAACAGGAGGAAGGTCAGGGAAGGAGACGTGGAACCAACTTACAGAGGCAGAGTGTTTATATATGTGAGAATGATCTATGGAATGAAGTATGAACTGAACTGATTGGTGAAAACAAGAGTGAGAGAATTTGTTCATGTTTCCCATGAGGGGATGAGCCAGGAGGGGAAAGAATGAAAAGGTGAGGATGAGAAACTGTTTCCCCTCCATGGTGGCTAAACATAGGAGGGGTCTGAGTGCGACCAGCTGTTCGCATGTACAGAGGAGTGCCTGCGAGGCTGCCGTTTGCCACTGAGGAACCAATGCAAGGTAGTCAATCCCAACAGTATAGATCGTTTGTTCTGGAAAATATGAAAGTACACGCAGCTTGCCTGCACAACAAGACTGTTGATAAGACTAGACAGAACGAAACCCAACCATTAGAATGGGTGGTTTCAGGACAACAACCTGAAAAAAATGTATTTTTTCCTTACGGGACAAATGCTTCAAACCTGTGTGACTAATCCTGGAATTTTCAATAAGCCTCATTGATAGAAGGAATGACTCACTCTTGCCTAATAAATGAAAGAATGAAGTTTTAGAAACACAATCACCATTCCCCAGCTCGAATGGTTTATTTCACAACTTAAAGTTTAACATTAAACAAACATAACTCAAGTCACAATGCAGCGATGATTGATGTTTTTCATCAACATCCAATTATCATTCCATCAAGCACTGTTGCCTGGGCCAAGTAAAACACAGAGTTTGCATCTAGACAGGGTTATTCTCTATATCTTTTCAAAATAACTTTCAGGATACAACTACACTTACTGCATTTCTGACTTGTCAGATCATGTTGCAGGGAACCTCTGCAAGTGAATTTGGGTGTTGTGTTATCACCTGTGCTTTCCAAAGACTATTAATTGCTTTTGCTACTTGAAGTTAAAAAGAAAACACCTTTCATTTCTTTCACTATTCCATTGCATCTGTGTGTTCTTTGTCCTGTGTTAGTGGTGAAGGCAGCCACTTAGGTATGAGCATGATGCCAAGCAGTGGTGTGAAGTCTTGTAGGAGGTGAGACAAAGTGAAGGGATTTCAGAAAAACAAAAACAACATAAAAACATCCCTTTGACAGGGCTTCAAAGGAAGCCATCACATTCAGGAACAGCTCTTCAGGAAAACACAATCACTTCCCATTTCGTTCTGGCCTAAGCAGTGGTTCAAAAGAGCAGTGATGGATAGCTTCGTGTCCCGTAGTAAAACTCCTCACATTCACAGGGATGCCTTTTGTCCCAGATCACTTTGCAAGCAGCTCCCACAAAGAGGCAGGAAGCTCTCTCACCACTTCGGAAACTCCTCTCCTCTGGGGAGGCAGCCACAGCCGCTTCACTGTCAGGAGTTCCTTGCTGAGGAAAACAGAATGCACCTTCCCGGTCTGAAACTGCTGGGAGGGCAGAGCACTGAAATGTAATTAATTGCTCAAATTGGAATTTGGCCAGAACCCCAAGGCTAACAACATACATTTACAGGGGAGAAAAAAAGGTTTAATGAACTTGGAAAGAAGAGATCTTAAAACTATATTAAATCAGAGAACACGGCATATCCTACTGTGGCTTATTTCAGCTGAGAATGACTTGCATGGGAAGGAGATAAGAAAGCTGGGTCTCTCTGAATTCTGGCTATCTAGACTGTGAACGTTATCACTGAGATGACTTTGCCCCACCTCTGGAAACTTGCCTCACCCTAGAATGATAATTGGGAAACAGAGTAGGTTTAAATAAATTATTAATAAAATGTTAATCTCAGAAAAAAAACAATAAATTCCTATTTTATTAATATTTTTTAATTTTACTTTAGTTGTTGTTCTTGGACAGTTTTCTGTCTTCTACTCCCATCCCAGCCCACCGCCCCAGCCCTCCCCAGCTCCCTCCCATTTCCACCCCCACCCCCGTTGTTTTTGTCCATGTGTCCTTTATACTTGTTGCTCTAAACCCTTCCCCTTTTCCCCTGAAATTCCCTCCCCTCTCCCCTCTGGTGACTGTCAGCCTGTTCTCAATTTCAATGTCTTTCCTATTAAGGACATAGGTTCTCGTTTAAGTGGCCTACTGCAAAGCTCACAAAGAATCTGGAAGAATATTGGATCAGCACCTAGAGGCTTGAACCCTTGTCAGGTTCTTGCCTCCTGTCGTTAAAAGGCCACTGTGCATGAGAATACAGAGAAAGGGGCAGCCAGCCCTGGGAATTGTAATTTAATTCAGCCAATATTTGTGGACTAAGTGGGTGCTAAGAGCTGTAGCGTACTATAACAAGTAGTACAGATAAAAGACATTACTGAACCGCGGTGGGCTCATAAGAAAAGTGGAAGGAAAAAGACAGCTAGCCTCTGACTTGAAACGCAGAGCATCAAGGGGAAACCAATATTGAGAGCACCAACTACTCCAAAGAAATGTGCTCAGAATGGGCAGCTAGATGCGCCCAGTACAACACACAATGTCCGTAAATGATGCTTTACTCATAGGTAGGACATAGTCTCTGCCAACTGATATTGGGCAGGAAACACCTCTGGAGTCTTTGAAGCAATATTGTACTTACTAGGTGTTTGCTATGCTATAGATGTTGTGCTTGATGTTGGAGGTATACGTATACCCAACAGACACTGCCATCTGAGAACTTAGTTCACAGGCAACAGTAAGCCAGCAAGGGACCCATGTTCACACACCAGTCTCTAGTTGTCTTTGGCAAAAAGACAGAAGTCAACTTTCAGATCTGAGTTCCCCAGTCCAAACAGTGACAGATGACAAATATGTAATTAGGAAACATAAAAATCAGAGTCTACTTGACAAGTACTTTTCAAAATAAATTTTCCAAAGCTACCAAATACCCTCGCATTGTTGAAGAGCAGAGAGAGAAAAGGCTTCTTTCTGACCAATATATCTATAAGCTTTCACCTGGCCTCCATGTACACAGACCTACTTTGTACTCATTAAAGAATAAACTGTCTCACGCAGACATTCAAATATAAAAGTAAGCCTTGACCAGTGTGGCTCAGTGGGTTGGGCATCATCCCACAAAGTGAAGGTTCACCAGTTCAATTGCCAGTCAGGGTAGGTGCCTGGGTTGCAGGTTTGGGCCCCCATCAGGGCATGTCTGAGAGGCAGCCCATCAGTGTTTCCCTCTCACATCGATGTTTCTCACCCTCTTTCTCCTTTTCTTCTCCTCACTCTAAAAGTAAATAAATAAAATCTTTTACATATATATAAAACTAATATTATTCTCTAAGTTTACCATTCACATGTACATTATTCTACAAACACTTTTATACAACTACTATGTACTGGGCTCTCTGCTAGGTCCTTTAGATGCCAAGATGAATGTAAGTTCTGCCTTCAAGGAACTTGCAGTCAATTGAAGGAAACAAGCAAATAAACTAGCTATCACGAAACAATATAATCAATGCCTTGACTACATTCTTCCCCTCCAGTTGTGTCCTACTGGGATTCTGGTCCAGTGGACCCAGTGTG
>PVKU01002282.1:0-43921 GCA_004027475.1 Anoura caudifer
AGCTACAATAAGTGAAATGAAGGAAAATGCACAGGGAACCAATAGAGATGGGAGGAAAACTGGGACTCAAATCAATGTAGTGGACCAGAAGGAAGAAACAACCAAACAGAAAAGAAGGAAGAAACAAGAATTCAAAAAAATGAGGAGAGGCTTAGGAACCTCCAGGACATCTTGAAACATCCCAACATCCGAATTATAAGGGTACCAGAAGGGGAAGAGGAAGAGCAACAAGTGGAAAACTTATTTGAACAAATAAGAAAGGAGAACTTCCTCAATCTGGCAAAGGAAACAGACTTGGGGGAAGCCCAGGAAGCTCAGAGAATCCCAAAGAAGTTGGGCCCAAGGAGGAACACACCAAGGCACATTATAATTACATTAGCCAAGATTAAAATGAAGGAGAGAATTCTAGAAGCAGCAAGGGATAAGGGCATAGTCACCTACAAAGGAGTTCCCATCAGACTGTCAGCTGATTTCTCAAAAGAGACATTACAGGCAAGAAGGGGCTGGAAAGAAATATTTCAAATCATGAAAGTCAAGGACCTACATCCAAGATTGCTCTATCCAGTGAAGTTTTCATTTAGACTGGAAGGGAAGATAAAGTGCTTCTCAGATAAGGTTAAATTAAAGGAGTTCATCATCACCAAGTCATTATTATATGAATTGTTAAAGGGACTTATCTAAGAAAATGAAGATAAAAAATAGGACAATAAAAAGACAGCAAACTCACAGATATTAACAACCATGCCTAAAACAAAAGCAAACTAAGCAAACATCTAGAACAGGAACAGAAACACGGAAATGGAGATCACATAGAGGGTTAGCAACAGGAGAGTGAGAGGAGGAGAGAGGGGGGAAAGGTACAGAGTATAAGCAGCATAAACGGTAGGTAGAAAATAGGGGGAGGGCAAGAATAGTGTGGGAAATGTAGAAGCTAAAGAACTTATGACCCATGGACATGAACTAAAGGGGGGAATGTGGGTGGGAGGGGGTGTGCAGGGTGCAGGGGAATGATGGGGGAAAAATGGAACAACTGTAATAGCATAATCGATAAAATATATTTTTGAAAAATCACCAAAAACTCAGATCTCCTCCTCAAAAGCAGTTGCTGGCCAGGAAAATTCAAAGCTTCACAGGTTTATACACACACAGACACATGCACACAGACATACATGCACACCTGTGGTCCAGTTAACCTTTCAGGAATGTTTTTACTGTTTGAAATATACCGTTGTATTTTTTATGATCTATACTGATGTCACATGTTGCTTATGAAATTATTCTTCAAAGGTAAGCTTAATAATAATTTTAAATTTGATTTAAAATTAGATTTAAAGATGGCAAGACTGGGGGATACAGTATTAACTGATTTTAAAGATCTGGAATATAGAAAAAGCTAACTAAAACCTCATCTGAAAATTCTAAAATATTTCGATCATTTGTGCTAGCCTGGAAATTATTTCAGTTTGAGTTAGTTAAAATAGTGAAATTTTAATGCAAAATCCATAAATCCTTATGCATGATTATTAGAGTGCTAAGAAAAAAAATGATGCTTCCAGACTCTAGTTTGATGAGTTCCCCATTTGGTCAAGTTCATTCTTGTTTCAGTTGTTGGATTTTGCCCTGTTGCTATATTTAGTGGTGCTGTCTACACAAAAGTCTTTTGACTTGATGAGAAGAACTCAAATTCTGATTTTGCTGATTAGCTGATATGGAATAGCTATGATATGACCATGGGCATATTCTTTGACATCTCTGTCTTGGATTCTACATATATAAAATGCAAAAATAATACAATGTCTCCAACATTGGATTTAACCATGAAAGGTGTTTGGCATATCGGATGCATTCTTCTTAGCAATGGCTAAGCTGTGGATCTGCTAGTGAGTCCCTCAACTTCTCTGAATCTGTTTTCTATCACAGCAATAAAGACAACATCTCCTTTACATGTTCAAGATAAATGAAATAACACACGTGAAAATGAACTATAAACTGTATGTTTTCTTATTTTGACGGCATGCCAAGATTCGTGCCTTGGTATATCTTTGACAGCACTTTCTACTATGAGGAAAAAGATAGACATTGAGAAAAGTTTTCAACCAAGCACTTAGAACACCTTTCATTAACCAAGCTTGAAAAATGACCAGCCGTATTGTCTCTTAAATGGCGTGTATTTCGAGACCAAGGCCCTGCTGGAACACGTGCACACACGCACACACACACACTCACACACAGGGGGCTGCTTCGGGTGGGGTGGGAGAGAGTGGGGAACTAGGGAAAGCCTCAGAGCTGAATTGAAGAGTTCACAGGGGAAATAGGTGAGCCCACTGATAAGGTGCGCAGGTGCTTTCCATTAGTGTATGAAACAAGACCCTTTCAACCGCGAGTGGCAAGAACCCAGCTCAAACTGCTTTTAGCGAAGGGATTTTTATTGGTTCATGTGACTGTAAATTCTAGGTATAGATCATTTTTAATTGTGGCTAAATCCATAGAGGATAGTTTCCCCAAGGAAAATCAGGGACTTAGGTCCAGGAGATCAACAAATGGATACTAGGGAGCCTAGGTCAGCATTTTTTCACAACAGTAAATATTTCAGAAATGGTTTAGAATGAGAAAGGTACAGTTCACACTCTATAGCTGTATTTGAAGGGCACTGATATTTAAGTCTTGAAGATATATCAAGGTTCTGATAAGGACATAGATTCATGATTATATGATTGAACCAATTTTTATTTTATTAAGAGAAATATTCTCAGGATGCTAAATACAAATTTCTTAGCCAAGACTGGACACATCCAGTCCATGTTAGCTATGTTAGCTTCCCTTCTCACCCTCTTCTATACTCACTAGAAGTAGATTTGTTCTAAATCAATAGTGCTTTTCTCTATAAGCATCAGGAAACCAACATGGCTAAAGATAATTGTGTCACCACTCCCGAGAGTTTGCCTCACTTCAACTCAAGTGGCTGATGCAGTTCTGAGATGGAAATATCAGCCCTAATTCTAAATCCTCAGGAAGGAATCCTGATCCATCCACTATGTCCAGGAGTGATTCATCCCATTAGTGATGGTCAAGGACACAGGGCCACATACTAGGAAAATGACAAAGGTACGCACTTCTAGAGCCAGTGACTAGAAAAGAAGAGATATTTGCAGAGAAATAGAAATCAGTGTGAGAGGGGACACAACCAAAAGTGTCCATGAGAGAACAGTCTTCGAAAAAACAAGAAAAGATTCCTCCAATGAGGCAAACACACACACACACACTGCCTGTCCTTTTACCATTTCAGAAGCATCAACGGCACTCAAAACAGTGACTGGCAAAGCTGCCATCAACATTTTTCCTTCATTTAGCTAAGGGGATCGTCAGGCTGTGAATTGGCCTGGGAGAATTAGCAATCTGTCATACCCAGGAAAGCAGCCAATTCACTGGCCAAAGGCAGCTGAATGCCAAAGGGCCCTGAGAAGCAGGCACTAGAAGAGAAAATCAGTAACATTCTGTCCAGGGGACCTATACATCTTCCATCTGGCTCTATACAGGTACCCTTTTACCAAAGTGATCAATCTTATAAAATTGAAATAGGTGACCCATCCTTTGCACGTGGCACTTGTGGAGAACTAGGGAAGGCTAGTGTGATGAACAAGGCCTTGCACTGGACCCGTTGCTCTTCCTGTTTCCACACTGATATTTTCGGGCAATGAAAGACCTATTGGGGAACTGGCTAATTTTTCCTCTCTAATTTTGAGTCAACAGTAAACAAGATTGACCCTTTAGACATAGCACCACACTCCTGGGGGCTTGGGCCTTAGCATGAGGGACTTGGGGATCAAAGACATCCTTGCAATAAATAGGAGTGTTTCCTCTCAGAAGGGTTATGATGTAAAAACATCTAAATTGTTTTGCATGCTAAGTATAAAGAAGTGGGTTGTGTTTATTAGGTGGAAATGAATAAGACATTGTCCCTGACCTTTAGGATTTTACAGTGTTTGGGGGAATACAAGTAAAATGCGAGTGTGGGGTTAGCTGTTTAGTATCTCTTTCAGTTCTGCACTTCTATAATTTTAAGATACGCTGCATCTTCCCTTTGTATAATACTTGTTTAGCAGGCCAAATGCGCAGTATAGAATGCCAAATTTAACAAGCTGTTTCATGCCAATGTCAGCACTCCCTGTAGGATAGAGGTTTGAGTATCTACTGATCTATAACATCAACTACCTGATTACAACATCAAACAGAAGGCTGGACGACTTGCCAACTCATATGAGAAAGTAGCTGGCATTTCAAAATGCACAGCTCCAGGCAAGGCTGAAACCTGAGGGCTGGTATCTAATGGGAATAATCTCTCTCATGACAGTTTGCAAGTGTGATGACTCTGTGTTTCTCCATGGACTAAATTAGTATTTTAATGCCAAAGAGAGATGCGTGGAAACAAAGTTAACATGACAATCACTGCCTGGCTTCTGGGACTTGTCAAGGTCCAGAGAGCCAAGCCACACAGTGACCATAACCGTGAGGTCACTACAGTCCCATGCAGAGTAGTGGTGGAGCTCTGAGCTAGTGCATTTGCTTTACAGGAGGGACTGGCTTTCTGCTTCGGCTATCTGATTCCACTCTAGATTCCCTAAGGGGATTAGGTTCTTAGGCTCCATTCCACCGTCATGTGCCTGGGATCTTCCCAAAATGCCAGTCTGTCCCTCAGAAGTTCACTCCAAGGCTCGTATTTTTTCACCTGATGAGCAATGTTTTATTAAAACTCAGAAGCCTCACGAACCTAAGTATCTTTGAGTAGTAATGGTGCCAGGAGGCCCCTTCCGGTTTAACCCACACACCTGAGCAGATCCCTTGAGATGAGCAAATGGGAATCAAGACTGAGTTAGCCACAATGCCACAACGTTGCAACACTCTCGAGACTGTTGCCCAAATTAATATTTGTCTCGATTATCAGGTAGAAGGGCCCTCCTCTGTCCCGTCCTGAAATCCCAACTTGCTTCCATGTTGGGAAAATTAAATCTGTGTATATCTTCACAGAGAACAATAAATAGATTTATGTTAAACTAATACCATTGGCATCTTATTTTATCTCTTTCCTGATGTTGTATTAGCATTAGAAATGACAGAATTCGTAAGGTTTGTGCATGTGAGTGTTTTGCCCTGATTTCTTCTGAAACATTTATTGGAATCTTGAGAAATTAGATTCCAAAACTGTTATAGGGATTATTTATTCAAGGTAGTGAAATTATTTAATCAAAATGTAGAAATGATGGGACTTGGGGCTTTTAATGAATCAGTGATCCTATCTGGATTATATAATATGAAAATTATGTGCTTGGAAATTTGCAGAGATTGCTGTTAGACCATGAATTACTGCCTGGAGTGTTAATTTTGGGGTAGTGTGAGTCTCTAGTGTTGAGTCATATTAAACTCTTAAGTCAGATTAAGCAGACCTGGCACTGGCAGTGTAGCCAGAACCTTCTGATGTTAGTAAAAACAAAATTGGTGACTGGAAATGAAATCATGCCAAAGTTTTGATACACTTGTCTCAAGAGATTGATAAAATACTTCAAAACACTGACAGGAAGTGTCCAGATTCTCAGATGTCTGAAGTGCGAGTTTTGTTAGTTGTGTATGTTTTTTTCAGAGAGTGCCTGGCATGTTGCAGTCCTCAGACATGTGGTCACCTCTGTGGTGTTGGTGTCTTCAGTGATGCATATGTTCAGCAACAGCGTTTGAACAAGTTTTATCAGGAAGTAGCATTTTCAGTTAATACGTAAATTTCAAAACAAAAAATCACCTAAGATGAACTTAAATTTGCTGAATATAAAGATGAACCTCAAGTCATTGCAGCTTCAATAGTTGCTTATCTTATCAGTTTAGATGATAGCCTGCATGTGCCATGCATATTTTGATTTTATTAACATAAAAAGTTGAACTGCACCCCCCAGAAACTCAGTAACCAAGGGGTAGTTAGGGAAATGGAAATAAATGTTTTTAAAGAGTTGTGACTGACAACAATGACTTTTATTTCAATTAATAAGTATACTTTTCAAGATAAATACTATTTTAATGTATTTTTGCTTATGTGACAATACTGGTATATTATTAGTTAAAGCCCATAGTTTACGTTAGGGTTCATTTGTTGTGTTATACGTTCTATGGATTCTAACAAATGTATAGTGACAAGTATCCGCCATTGCAGTATAATACAGGATAATTTCACTGACCTAAAAATCCCTGCCCTGAAAATTTGGACACTACTGATCTTTTTACTGTCTCCATAGTTTTTGCCTTTTCTAGAATGTTATAGAGTTGAAATCATACAGTATGCAGTCTTTCCAGATTGGCTTCTTTCACTTAACAATATGCATTTACATTTCCTCCATGTCTTTCTATGGTTTGATAGCTCATTTCTTTCCATTGCCTTGATGCACTATAGTTTATTTATCCAAGTCTTGGTTGATTCCAAGTTTTGGCACTTACGAAGAAAGCTGCTATAAACATCCATGTGCAGGTTTCTGTGTGGTCATATGTTTCCGACTCATTTGGGCAAACACGAAGGAATGCAATTGCTGGATTATATGGTAAGATTCTTAAATTTTATAAGGCACTGCCAAACTGTCTTCCAAAATGACTGTACCATTTTGCTTTCCCATCAGCAATGCATGGAAGCAATGCATAAGAGTTCCTGTTGTTCCACATCCTTGTCAGCATTTGGTGTTGTCAGTGTTTTGGATTTTACCCATTCTAATAGGTTGTTTCTCATTTTTTTTTTTTAATTTGCATTCTCTCATGACACATGATGTTGAACACCTTTTCAATATGCTTATTTGCCACCTATCTGTCTTCTTTGATGAAAAGATCTGTTTAGATCTCTTGCTCATGTGCAAGTTGGGTTGCCTGTTTTCTTTCTGTGTTAAGAATTCTCTAAAATTTTGTATACCAGTCTTTCATCAGATATGTGTTTCGTAAATATTTTCTCCCAACATGTGGCTTGTCTTTTCATTCTCTTGATAGTGTCCTTCTCAGAGAAGTTTATAAATTCAATGAAATTCAACTTTTTCTTTAATGGATCATATGTTTGGTGGTGTATCTAAAAAGTCACCTCAAAATGTAAGCACACCTAGATTTTCTAATAAATGTAACTTTTTATTCTGGTAAAATATACATAACATAAAACTTACCATTTTAACCATTTGTAACTATACAGTACAATGGCATTAAGTACATTCGTATTGCTGTACATCTCATAAATGTATTTTAAATATATATTTATTAATTTCAAAAGTAAAATAGGTTATTTTTGAAACTTTAAAAATACAAAAGAGCAGAAAGTATAAAGTAAAATCACCCACAACCCCTTTCCAAGATATAGCTATTGATATTTTGGTTACAGCCTTCCAAACACACACACACACACACACACACACACACTTCTATTATACACACACACACAATTTAAAAAACATAATTAGGATCACTCTGTTTACATTGTTTGATAGTCTGCTTTTTATTAACAATGTATTTTATTTCACATTAAATTTTGTACTATCTTAGGTATATTTATATAGGTGATTATTTATGGTTACCTCATATTTCACCATGTGGATCCAGCATAATGTATTTAGCAAATTCCCTAATATTTGACTCTTAGATTGATTTCTAAACATGTCATTACTAGGTCAAAGGATGTACATGTTTTTCAGGCTTTTACTTATTTATTTATTTTAAAATTGTGGTAGTGTCACCAAATTGTTGTTCAGAAAAGTGATGCCAATTTATAAGATACGAGAATGCCTTTTTCTTCAAACTCTCAACAATGATTGATGGTTATTTAAAAAATAAAAATAAATCTCCACCAAGCAAAATGCATCAATACAGTTTGCAAGATGGGAAAATAGGAAGTGGGTTTGTATTCAGCAACCCAAAAATCAAAGTTAAAATAGTCACCTTCTAAAAGCACCAAAAAATGGAAGAAATTTAAAAGCTCAACTGAGAATATGAGAAATCAGGACCATTTTCTTGAAAAAATAACAAATATTTAAGAAAAGTCTTATTGCATTATGCTGTTAAAAGTATTTGATTTTCTTGACTAGAATTAACCCATGTTTAAAAATCTCCAATTCTTTAAAGCTATATCTTTTCCTCCAAACCATTGAGCTATTTGAGTACCAAGGCATGTGAAATGTTAGTTGCTTCATTTTTAACTTGTTGGGGGTCCTAACTGCAGCTACATTCTCAATTCGAGGAAAAGGACAAAAGGACACATAGGACAAGACTCGACTGTCCTCAGTTTTGCGATAGTCACTGAGGGACTGACACATCACCAGTCTAATCCTCTCATGAGTCTTCCTAAATGATGAGAGGAGTTGTTTTTCTAATATGAATGAGCTCTGTCACATAAACATTGTACGAATGACAAAGTAAATTATAAATTAGGACTTTCTAGTTTTGGTCATATTAGTTGAATTGACCACCAACACATAGAAGACTGCCTGTAAGGGCATTATCTTTTTCTATTTCAAAGACTTTAAGAAATTAATCACAAAAGTTTTCCTGGAAATACATTATTTTTAACATTGCAAATTTGCTATAATTTCAAATATTTAATTTATTATATATACATTCTTTTTTTGCAAGGGGAGGATTTGTAATGGTTCTGTAGATGAACATTTTTTCCCCAAAGGAAACAAGACATTGTAAAGAATCTTAAGTAAGTTCTAGAGGTCTTTATTGTTGCACATTGTTAAGACATGCAAGCACTTAGTATTACATACAGGTATTTAAGTGATCCCATGCAGACAGAAACTGAACCACATGCTTATTCAGGTCTTGCACTTCACCAGAATCCATCCAAGAATTAAGCATGGTGTTGACTCTGAAGCCTGTTTTGATAATTCTAACCTTTTGCAAATCAATTAGGAAGGTTGATTTGTAGACTGCATATTGTTAATTAGCAAAAATGTGTTGTGTTGGAAAGTGTTTATAACTCACACTCTATGTGCGTTGACATGACATTTGCATGGTGCTATAATAAAAAAATTGATTATTTCCCTCTCCTTACTCTAGATTGGATAAACTACTTCTAATTTAGAAATCTCTTCCTTTAGGAAAGCTTGTTATGAAGAGAAGAACCACCAGCTTCTTTCTTGTTCACTTGAATATGAAATTAGCATATTTGTGAAACTTCATAAGATCTTCCAAAATTTGAACTATGTTTTAAATGAATACCAAGCAAGGGCTTACTTTCTCCTGTCACTTGCTGGCCTAATAGCTGAAGGTCAGAGGCTGTACCCTTCCTGGTCCCAAAGGCACAGCAGGTGTTATAGAAATACTTGGGGGTTGTTAAGAGCCTAGGAATCTCCTCCAGAAACAATTCTGTCATTTTGTCATCATCTCCAGAAAAAACTGTGTGGGTGACAATTTACCTACCTTAAACAAGTGTCCTCAAATGTATCAAATAAACATGTCTCATGATGTCATCTAGCTCTTTGACATTCACTACTACATATCTGGATGCTTCCCTCTTCCCACCCTGCAGGGGGGCTAAATCATAACAATTTTGTTTGGGGAGTATCGGTTTTCTACTAATTATCTAAGAGTATAAATTTGAGAAACAGGTAATATGGCAACCCTGATAGCCTGGACATACTAGAATTCATCCCATTTGGTCATGAACTTAAGCAGCAGCTGTTGTGGAGTTTCTCTAACTGTGCCACCTCCCAGAATCTCTCTAACTGCACCATCTCTCAGAATCCCTGCCCACCAGGTCTCTGCGGCTCCTTCTCAAGGTCGGTTGGAGCAGGACTCTCAGTCTGCAGAAAACTAAGTCTCATCTAGGTTCCAGATGAAAGAGAAGTGAAGTCTACAGGTAAGCGGTAATTAAACATCTTGAATTTTCCCTCCTGTTAGAATGCCTCCTCTTTATAACTTTGCTCTGGTTATTATCTGGCAGCCACTGCCAATGCTCACCAAGATTTCTGGTTCATTATCTCTGTCTAGGCGCATGGTCCCTTGACAATGTGACTTGCTCTGGCCAAGGAAATGTGAGTGGAATCATTTAATTACTGATGCTGGGTTATCCAGTCCTCTTGCCCCACGGCACTTGTAGATGACATAGATCATTAACTTGGGGATCCAGAGAGAGGATGATGTAGATTGGAGCCCTCCTGCTGATGTGCAGTGAACATGTAGCAGAAGGTAGAAATAAAATTTTCTTTTAAACCATATATATTTAGGGTTTTTGTTGTTACTGCAGCAAAACTTAGACTAATTTAACTGGCATTCTTTCCCCTAAATGGGATCTGTATTTGAGATCACTTATTCATTTATGTGAGTCCCAATTCAAAACGTTTTCTCTTTCCATATGTATGATCCTGGGCCTAGGCCTACTTCCTTGCTTCCTGGTCTAACTCACTGCTTCCTGGTCCAACTCACCACTTCCTGATCTTGCAGGCCAAATCTCTGCCTCTGAACTCTAGCCTGGCTAACCTCATGGACAGATCTTATGTGTCATTCCTCCCTACCTAATTTCTCAGTAGCACTCATTCCAGATTCCACACAGCTGGCTCCTTCCATTTGCCAGAACTTCCTTCTGTAACCCTGAATTGCCACAAATCCTGTTGGGCCCAAGGGTGCTGTATCTGATCCACAGCTGTGCCTTCTCTGTAAGTCCTACGCTGGAATGGCTCCTACACTGCACACCCAGTGTCTGCCAGAGGTTTAGGCCTGGGTCTTGGCTCCCTCCGCTCTATTTTCCCTGCACTGCAGGGCAGCATTCCTTCCATAGTAAACACCGTGTGATCAGTAGAGGCCAGGTGGGAGGAAGGAGACATGAAGACAAACAGACCATGGTCTGAATTTAGTAGTTTAAGATGAAGAAACAGCCTAGCTCTATATTTTGATAACTTTCTGGTTTTTAAAACATATCTATAAAAATAGTCTATAATAGCTCTGGCTGGTGTGGCTCAGTGGATTGAGTGCTGGCCTGTGAACCAAAAGGTCACCAGTTTGATTCTCGGTTGGGGCACATGCCTGGGTTACCGGTCAGGTCCCCATTTGGTGGTGTGCAAGAGGCAGCCAATCATTGTATCTCTCACACATCGATGTTTCTCTCTCTCTTTATCCCTCCCTTCCCCTCTCTCTAAAATTAAATAAATAAAATCTTTAAAAAATAGTTTATAATATGATTGCATCCTCTGTCCTAGTCATTACATTTCTGACTGGGATGGCATTTCAGGGGTGCACGTAAAGACTTAGACAAGGACGTTTGTGACAGTGCTGTTTATAATAGTGAGGGGGCAAAGTCAATACTTAAATAGGCACCAATGGGAGGAAGGTGAATATAAATTATTATAAGTTCACATGATGAAACAACATCATTTTATAAAATATGTAAGGATGAGAAAACACATTAGGTTACTAAGTAAAAAAGCAAAAATTCAAAATGGAATGTGCTACCTAATCCTTGCTGTGTTTAAAATTTCATGTTTATATTTGCATTGAAAATAGATGGCATATGTCTATATATATTTATCTCTGTATATACCTGTCTCATACTGGGTTGCAGAGTAACTTTATTTGCCTTCATTTTACTTTTTGTATTTCCTAAATTTTCTATAATAAGCAGGTGTTATTTTCTAATTGGAAAATAATGTTAAAAATATGAACAGAAATATGGTTTCTACTTTTGACCTGGGCTCAACTATTATCCTGAGACCAGGAGATACTATTATTCTATGTCCTTTCTTTGCAATCACATATCCTCAGGTGTCATAGCAAGTTTTCTCTTTCCTTCTTTCTTTTTGACTTGCTCCATTCTTCACAAAAAACTTTAACAAAATTATTAATTACTAACAAAATTCAAACAAAATATAGAGGGTCCTAGAAATGGTTTTTCTAGGGATGCGTATTATATAATCTTGGAACCAATACTAATAATTTTATTTATTTATTTATTTATTTATTTATTTATTTATTCTAAGGAGAAAGAGAGGGAAAGAAGCATCAATGTGTAGTTGCCTCTCAAGCAACCTCTAAAGGGGATCCGGCCCGCAACCCAGGCACGTGCCCTGACTGGGAATTGAAACAGCGACCCCCTGGTTCACAGGCTCGAGCTCAACCCACTGAGTCATGCCAGCCAGGGCCGATACTAATAATTTTAAAATTTTATGGTTATTTTCTTTAAAAAACTCACCTGCAAGTAAGCTTTAATTTAAAACAATATATTGGTGTGTTTTTTCCTTTTTAAGTCCAGGAAACTATTTGAGGAATAGACAAAAAATTGTGAATGATTAACTTTGAAGAAATATAGTTTTTGGAAACTGGTTTTAATGAAATCTAGAACTGGAAATCACTGAGCTGATTTCCGTTTGGGAAGAAAAGACATTGTCTTTTGGGACCATCGGTGGCCAGTGCAGAAATAGCCCATCTCCAGCTCCTAGGACCAATCTGGGACTTACTGTTGGGCCCAGTTTGGGGAGGATCAGCATCAGGTCTCTCTGTGATGAAACCCTCTTTGAGGCGATGAACCAGATTTGATCCCTGCCCCTGAGTTCTGTTCTGCCAACCTCCCTTGAACCTAATTCCCTAGGGTACTTGGCTTGTCCCAGGAACTAGAGCCAGGTTCCACCCTTCTTGCCCTGAGGCCAGCTTTCCTGATTTTTGACTCCAGGCCTTCCAATCACAGACTCCTTCCTCTTTCTGTGTTCTGCCTTGCTACAAAGTGGGGGTTGCATGAATACATGAATGAAAAAAATGAAGTTATTTGAATGGTGATCTCATGTAGCTGTAATCCTTGGATACTGTGCAATACTGAACTGTCTTGGACAGGACTTACAGTGGGATCGATCTTGTCAGGCTTCAGTGGACAAACTAGCATGACCCTCCTTCCCTCCTTGCTGCACAACTAGCCCCATTACCCTAATGCCATGCTTGTCAACTCCAATCCTAAGACATATCAGGAGTGGCTCAGAGTGTTTGAAGTCATTCAATGACATAAAGGCAGCCTTTGCAAGACATGTCTATTTTACCAAATTGACAAATGTGGCCTAAGAATAAATAAAATTGGAATAAATGGAAAAAGATGTATTGATAAGATAAATTATTTTCCTATCATGGTAGCAATATTTTGCCTTCTATATAGTCAGGGCACTGATCCTCCATGGATCAACCTGCCACTGAAGTATTCCTCCATTCAAGTACTAACCAGGCCCGACCCTGCTTAGCTTCCGAGATCAGACAAGATCGGGCACATTCAGGGTGGTATGGCTGTAGACTGAGGTATTCTTCATGGAGAAGAAAAGCGAATATTCTGGAATTCTCAGATACCTTTCTCTTTCTATATGCCTGCATGGAAGAAGTTTAGGACCTGTAGTCCTGTAATTGCAGCGAGAAGAACTGGCAGCCCTGCGCCCACTGCTGTGGAAAGCTATACACTGGAATAAATACCTTTGGCACAACTATACACTGGAATAAATACCTTTGGCACAACGACATGGTTCAGGTGGCATTTAAGAGGCAACAACAGGCATCTGAGCAATCCGAAGTCTCGTTGACATTCCACCACATGCCTCAGAATTCTCCAGGCAGACCTGACTTAAAAAATCGTACAAGGCCTGTACTTCAGGTAAGCTCTAACTATAATTTAGGTGCATTTCAGTGATTTCAGGCCTTCAGATATTAATCACTCGGCAGGACATAGAGTGCAAGAGAAATGGTGTGTGATGACTTTAAAAAGATTTAGGCAGTGAATCGTTTGAAAGAATTCCCATGAAATGGCTTTACCCTTACTTAATCTGGCTCTTAATTTTTCAAACCAATTGTAATGTACTATATTTGGAAAGTTTTTCCTACAAGTACAGTAGCAAAAGTGCAACATGTAGCCTGTGGCTTGACGAGGTAGATATTAAATAGAATGTCTTATCTTCCTGGGGAGCAATTTTTTTTCTTGAGTAATTGGTAACATCCTTCCCCTGATCCCTGCAAAATGTCACTGTTGAGGTCTAATCCTTATGCAGCTGAACAAGCTGATCCTTACTTTGGCTCCCTGTGCGTGAAAGGGGAGGCTTAGCCAGTAGAGTTTTTATTTGCTTTGGGCAGAGCTACACTGCTAGTCACAGACTTGAAAGGTCATTTCACATCTTTAGAGTGAAATTTTGGAAATACATATAGAACAGACTCAAGATGTAGCCAAACTATGGGTCTCATGGATTTGTGTTAAAAGAAAGCCTGGAATACTGTGGATGTACTACCAAGTAGACTTTTCACTGAACTGTGTATTGTGTGTATAATTTAAACTCCCTAAAATAAAAGGACTTTAAAGTTTTTAAAAATTAGCTTTATTTATATGGTTTATTATTCAATTAAAGTAGTGTTTATAATGGTTTTTAGATAGAGGCATATGTTTATTAAAAAGCCTCAGAGTAGTTCATAATGATGAAGAAAGATTATAGTTAGAAAAAAATTATAACATATATTTTGACGCAAAATCAATCCCATAATTTCAAAATCAGTACTTGTATTTTAACAAAGATGGGGGAATGAGACTTTCCGTACGTTTGTGATAGGACATAAACTGTTACCCACTCTCTGGAGAACAATTTGGCACTATATATCAAAAGCCTTAAAAAGTGCATATGCTTTGGATGAATAATTCTACTCTGTTGAATTTATTTGAGGGACATGGAGATACACACAAGGATTGGTACACAAGGGTTGTTTATTACAGCATCATTCGTAGTGATAAGGAGTTGGAAACAACATAAATGTCTAACAATTCAATATTATATGAACAGATCAGTATAATTTTATGTACTGGAACACCAAGCAGCACTAAAATAATTTTGAAGCATATTTAATAAATAATAAATTCATGGGAAGAACAAAGGACTAAATATAGAAATATTTATTTTAGAAGTAGCACAACATGCGAAACAAATATCCATCAAAAATGGACTGGTTTAGAAATTGTGGGAAATCCGCAATGGAAAATGATGTGGTGTCAATAAAAAAAGTGTATGATACAGACCCATCTCTAAGATATAATGTGAGTAGGAAAAGCAAATTGACTAGGTTGTATAGTATGTAACAATTTTTGTAACTAAAAGATAAATAAATATATTTCTGTATATGCCTAGGTATTTCTGGAAGTCTGCCAAAAGACTGGTAACACTGGTGGGAAGGTGAGAGGTGGGTTGGCAGTGGGAGGGAGACTTCTTGTGTCAAATTTTGTTGTCTTTGGGCATTTGTCCATATGCCTGTATAATTAAAAAAAATACCAGTATGTACTCTATTATCATTTCAATTCGTAAATAATCTTTTGTCTATCCATATTAATAGAAAGGACTCAAAACCTAGCAAAAAGATGTAAACAAGTGTTATCTTTGGGTGGTAGCATTATGAAAAACATTCATTTTCTTCTACATGCTTTCCTGTGTTCTCTGAGCTTCTCCCCCATCCCCAGGACATTCACCATTGAAAAAAGTTTTAAGAAAATAACGAAAGGAAAAGGGAAATAAGCATCTGAAGTTCTGATGGGACAGTGGGTGGGTACAGGACAAGCCGGGTTCTGGTGAGCCTTCAACTCAGCGCAGGCCCTGTAGTCGGCAGGACTGGCCATACTTCCCAGCTGGAGCAGGTAATTAGACTGCACTGTGCACTCACTGGCTGAGGCTTGCACGTGTGTAATTAGTTTTATTACTATAACTCAGTTGCTCTAAATCTGGCCTGCTTATTGGAATACCTGGGGGGCATAAAAAAAAAACCCTAAACCTAAATACATAACAAGCCTCACCCCAGACCAATTAAATCCAAATATGTTCGGTGAGAATAGAGCATCTAGTGTTATTTAAAGTCTCCCCAGGTGATTCTAAAGTGCAGCCAAGGGTCAGAAATGTGCTTGAACTGGGGGTTTTGATCTCGTTGAAAATGCAAATACTCCTGCAAAGGTGCTGTGATTTATTATCAATAGGTTATGGGCTTCTTGAGAATAGGTAAAAGATTAAAGAAACCATTGACCTTTTCCAAAAAGATGATGAATTCTGAGACCAGGAAAGCTGGAGACCAAATGTAACTTTCCCCAGAACTTGTTTAGTTTAAATACAGTGGGCATCAGGAATAAAAAACTGAGAATGAAAAAATTCAAGTTCTAGTGCTGCCTTTGCACTTCCTGGCTGCATTATCTGGACAAATTTTTCGACCCTCTAGGTATGACCCTGCTGGAAAATATACCAAGTGGATTAGCAAAAATGTTTTGAAAATGGCCTGAAAAAAAGAGGAAAAAGGAGGAAGTATGGGGATTCCATGTCACTCTTCCCTAATCAGCACAACTGTACCATTACTCTTTTATAGATTGGCTATAGATTATGCTTTATTTTTGAGAAATATTTCCAGGATTTAAAAGAAATTCCTTGGATCACATGGCTTCTTAAGTCTCTTGATACTACAGTCTTTGCTTCTTAATGTAGGCCGAATAGAGAGCTGAAAACATGTAATATTTTCTGCACTTGTCTCATCGTTTTGGAGGGGTGTTATGATTTTCCTGATAGCGTGTGTTTTTGGAGAGGCTGTGGAAGTTCCTGCTTCAGTTTAGACGATTGGTATCTTCCTAACCCAGTTCTTTTGTTCCAGTTCCAAAAGCAGAAATCATATTTTGAAATTGTAAAGAATAGATAATCCTCCATAGCAGATTCCTACTCTAGAGCAACACATTCTCCACTTGTGTGCCAATTCATGTACAACTTCTCTACCAGGGCCAGGATAGGGTGAGGCAAGTGAAGCATTTGCCGTGATGCAAAATTTGAGAGAGCACCAAACATCTCAGTAATCAAGATACATAATATATTAAGACAAATTTTTTAAAAATGCAAAAACTAATGAAGAAGAACAACAACAACAACAACAAAAACAGTGTCTCATTCACCTCACCCTATTCTATGCCCTATTTTATATGGTCCAAAGTATTCGCCCCAAATCTGGTTGTTAAGAATTTGTATGAGGAAGAAAGGGTTCCTGCCAAGAGGGAGGCGAAGGTAGATACGTTTCACTTCCTCACACAACTAAAAGAAGGATAACAACCAATTTAAAAACAAAAAACAACCAAGACTGCCAGAAAATAGAACATTTTGGAAGTCCAACAACCTAGGATTTAAAGAAGAAACATTCATCGAGACCGGTAGGCGGGGTGAAGGTAGACAGCCCAGTCAGAGAGGAAGGTGGCAGCTGGAGGACTGGGTGGGTGAGGTGCAGCTTTTGGAGTAGGCAGTCCCACATTCGCATGCAGATAAACGGGGAGGAACAAATGGGGAGTGAGACAGACCGCACAACCCAGGGTTCCAGTACAGGGAAACAAAGCTTCAAAGCCTCTGGTTGTAAAAATCTGTGGGGATTGCAGTGGTGGAAGAAGCTGCCAGTCTCACAGGAGAGTCTGTTGGAGGGGCCCAGGGGCCCTAGAATGTATAAAACCCACCCAACCAGGAGTCAGCACCAGGGCAGCACCTGAAAGGGCACAATTCGAGTGTGGGAAGCAGGGGAAGTGACAAGCGGGGCAAGAGCTGAGCAAGCAGCATTGTTCCCTCTGTGATCCCTACCCCACAGACAGTGCCACAACCCAGAGACTAGGTTGCCCCACCTTGGCGAATACCTAAGTCTCCACCCCTTACAACATAACAGGTGCACCAAGGCAAAGAAATATGGCCCAAATGACAGAACAGGTCAAAATTCCAGAAAAAGAACTAAGCAACAAGGAGATAGCCAACCTATCAGATGCACAGTTCAAAGCACTGGTGATCAGGATGCTCACGAATTGGTTGATTTTGGTTGCAAATTACATGAAAAAATGAAGGCTACGCTAAGTGAAATGAAGGAAAATGCACAGGGAACCAATAGTGATTGGAAGAAAACTGGGACTCAAATCAATGGAGTGGACCAGAAGAAAGAAAGAAACAACCAAACAGAAAAGAAGGAAGAAACCAGAATTCAAAAAAATGAGGAGAGGCTTAGGAACCTCCAGGACATCTTTAAACGTCCCAACATCCTAATTATAGGGGTACCAGAAGGGGAAGAAGAAGAGCAACAAGTGGAAACTTATTTGAACAAATAATAAAGGAGAACTTCTCTAATCTGGCAAAGGAATTAGACTTCCAGGAAGTCCAGGAAGCTCAGAGAGTCCCAAAGAAGGTGGACCCAAGGAGGAACACACCAAGGCCCATCAGAATTGCACTACCCAAGATTAAAATGAAGGAGAGAATTCTAGAAGCAGCAAGGGATAAGGGCACAGTCACCTACAAAGGAGTTCCCATCATACTATTAGCTGATTTCTCAAAAGAGACCTTACAGGCAAGGGGCTGGAAAGAAGTATTTGAAGTCTTGAAAGTCAAGGGCCTACATCCAAGATTGCTCTATCCAGCAAAGCTTTCATTTAGAATGGAAGAGCAGATAAAGTGTTTCCCAGATAAGGTCAAGTTAAAGAAGTTCATCATTACCAAGCACTTATTATATGAAATGTTGAAGGGACTTATCTAGGAAAAAGAAAAAAATCAAAACTATGAACAGTAAAATGACAACAAACTCAAAACTATCAATAACTGAACCTAAAAAAACCCAAAAGCAAACTAAGCAAACAGCTAGAACAGGAACAGCGTCACAGAAATGGAGATCACATAGAGGGTTATTAGCAAGGAGGGGCTGGGGGGAAATGGGGGAAAAGGTACAGGGAATTAGAAGCATAATTGGTAGGCATAAACTAGATGGGGGAGGTTAAGAATAGTATAGGAAATGGAGAAGCCCAAGAACTTATATGTGCAACCCATGGACCTGAACTAAGTCAGGGGAGGGAATGCTGGAGGAAACAGGGATACCGGGCAGAGAGAGATAAAGGGGAGAAAAAAAATGGGACAACTGTAATAACATAATCAATAGAATATACTTAAAAAAAGAATTTGTATGAGGATGAAAATAAGGAAGTATATTGACAAATTTAAAAGGGTTTTTTGGAAATTTTTGTAGTTCAAATAAATTGTCATAGGCCTAAGAGATAGGAATGGAAGGAAATAAAAAATAAAATGAGAGATACCATTATAATTAATTTTGTGGTCAGGCAGAGATATTTTACATTCGTGCTTAAAATTGAAAAGCTCTTAGCTCTCTCATATCTTGATAGAACTCAAAATGGCAGATTGAAAAATTTACAAGGATAGTGACTAATGAAAGGTTAATATGAAGATCATTTCAATCATTGAGAAGGTAGCAAAACAGACATTTTAATTACGTATATATTTTTCATCAACATGCTGTTTTATTAATTTATCACACATTGAGCAATTAACTTTGACTATATATTGTGTCATGATCTCTAATATATAACATGCATATTGCATGAAATGAAATTGTGTCAGGAATATCAACCTTCCTTTAAAGTTGATTTAGGTGGATTAATACATGTTTCCATCTGGATTTTAAACAAAAATGTTGCATCCCCAGCTCTCTTCATATCCTAGTGATGGCAGAATTTGGAAGCACGGGGCCAAGGAATGTTTAGAGAGGGAGCCAATTTTGGTGGGTACCATCTGGCTAAGAAAGAAAAGAAAAGGAGCAAACCGCCATGTGGCCAATATATAGTCTCTTTGATTGGAGGATCTTTTTTTCGTTCATTTGACAAATGTTTATTAAGCATCTACTATATCCCAGGCACTATTCTAAGTGCCAGATTTAGGAGTGATCAAAACAGACCAAAAATCCTGCCCTTCTTGCACTTTACATGAGAAATCATCAAAGGGAGATGAGTATAATGCTATAAATGATTACTTGATTTAGAAACATGGAAACAAAGAATTAAAAGAAATTAATTGTCTCAACTGTCTGATTAATTCCAAAATCAATCCCCATCCTGCTACCTGCCTTAGAGTGCCCACCTGGGATGGTCACAGGTGCAGCATGTTACTAAAGGAGGCGTGCAGGTTGGTTCAGGTTTTACGGCAGTGCAGAGTGAATCAGGTGTGCGGTAATGGTTGTCATGTGGGAATGTAGACCTGGGATTGCCAGATCTTGACCAGGAAACTGAAACCCCGATTTCTCTGTGAATCTCTTGATGCTTAAGTTCTAACAGCTAATTCAAAATTCTCAAAAGCACCATTGACTCAAAAGCAACACTTCTTCAGGCCAAAGACCACTAGTTTGCACCCTTGGTCTTAGGTGGAAGTCGAGCAAAGGCAGAGAGTCTTAGGGAACAGGTGGCTCCAACTAGTAGTAACTTCAGGGCAGGAAGGAAATTCCTATAGCAGCTAAGTTGCCCTTGATCCTTTGGATGCTAGAAGGATTTGGATCATAATTTTGGGTGACCTGATATCTTACTATCTGATTTTAGTATATATTCATTCATTTGCTCATTCATTCATTCATTCATTCATCAAACATTAGCAAGTGGCTTCGGGTGGCTGAAACACTGGTCTACGCAGTTTAAAAATTGTTCCCATGTGGCCAGCCTTTTAGGGCCTTTCAGTCTGGTGGCACCTGAATGGCCTTTGTACTGTGAGTACGATGCTTCCTGTGAAAATGCTGACCTTCGATAACACTAAATAGGTACATTTGATTAGTCAGAGGCTCACTTGGACACATTTCTGAGGGTAGTAATGGAAAGATGTCACTGAGGTACTATAGACTCAGCAGTTATGTCTAGAATATCAGTTTGGCTTTGCATTGTGCATATTTTCTCTTTCAGAAGGTGCTCTGTTTCATGCCTAGATAAAACCTTTTCAACTGAAGAATCATAACGTATGTGCTGTTATGAAAACTGTCCTGTAGGTGGCGCCATTTGCACCTCTCTGAGTCTCCCTGGGCCTGCTTGCCTGCGGTCACCACAGCAAGGCCGCTTTATTCTTTGGCTAGATAGCTGTGCCAGCAAGCTCTGCACAGAGCAGTTCTTTTTCAGCACTTGTAGGATCTGCAAAGCTTCAGGCTGACTTTTAATTGGCCTTTCAGGTAACTGCCTTGTATCTAGCCATACTCTTTAGAGTTGCTTTGAGTGGTGGCCTGGATAACCGCTCCTTCTTCTGAACTCCTAGCAATCCTTTCTCTATACTGTACATTAGCAGCAATTGCTTCTCATTTCTGTTGTTGTTTATTCTTTTACTCATGTGGACTGTCTGCCCAAATAGATTATTAAGCCTTTAAGGGCTTTGTATACCTCAGGCATCTGGCACAGTGCACTGCCTGGGACAGGCAGGCTGTGAGTGTGTTTGTTGTTGATGGAGGTTCCGGTGTCCATTGTTTATTTATCACTTCCTGTCTGTTCTAGGATAGCCACTCTTTTAGGTGTCCTGAAAACAGTTATGAAAAAGAAGGTCTGTACTCTCAAGCAGCTCCTAATTGAGAGAGAGAGGGAGAGAGAAAGAGAGGGAGAGAGAGAAGGAAATAGACAATTATAGTGATATGGTGTGGTGTATGCTGTGACAGAGCCAGGCTAAGTGACTCTGGGAACCGGAGGAGTGCAGGCTTTTCCTTCCCCAGGAGCCCCTTCTATAAGAGTGCAACCTTTTCACTCCTAGAAACTAAACTATACCTTTGGCCATTTTTCTCTTTCAGATCCCAAAAGACAGGGTGATATGATCATGAGGGTAGGTATCTGTCTCAGAAGACCGCAGCAGAGGTGACAGACTTCCCATGTTCCTCTGGCCTTCAGTGCTCAAGCACCTAGGGTTTTGGGGTTTGCTTTTCAGCTATCTGGTAATTGCCCTTGAATTCTCAAAACGGGTTATCATCTCACTTTCTGTTTGGGGTGCTTTGGACTTACTGATATACTTTTTAGTGGTAAGATGCATCCAAATGTCCTCTTTCCTGTGAAGTCTTCTCCAGTTCTCTGGAACAGAATGAATTATTCCTTCCTTTTTATATCTTTGTATGGTTACTTCTTTTCTGATTTTAATACAGACTGATTTCATTTTGTCTTTTGTTATAGCTGTTCACAGCCACATACCGCCTTAAGACTACATGCCTATTGAGGGCAGGATCATACTGTATTTATCTTAGTATCTCTCTCTTCCTGCAATTTCACTTTATTTACAAATAGGAGGCAATAGATGAATGTTTGTTGATTTAAGGAACTAGGACTTTGTAACATCCATGTTTTAGTTGCATATTTTAAAGAATATTTGCCTCTAGAACATGGTCAAGAACTTCAGTGGTTTCTATGTGGATTTTGTGTGCTTGACTTAGGTTGTATGAATATTTGCTTGGCAAATGCTTTCCAGATATATATGCAAAGATTCTCATGTTCCAGCCCAGATCTCAGCCCAGACTAGGAATTTTCTTTTCCTGTTTCCTTCTGGACACCATTCATGACTTTATCATTATAGTGAGTTGGTTTTCCTTACTTCCTGATTTCTTCCCAATATTTGAAACATCTTCCTATTGATTTGTCTTATCCATTCAAATATCTACTAATGCCAAGGAGTGTCCTTGATGCTTGAGATTCAGGGGTGACAAAATAGAGTCTGATTGTATCTATAATGGATTGAAACAGTTTAATTCCTTTCCTTAAAAAAAAAATAGGTGTTAAAATGAAATGAAATGAATTCAGTTACCTTATAGCTTGACTGCACAGTCTAGAGACATATTCTCCAAAATCTCAGAAGATCCTTGGCTAGGAAACCCAAACACTTGAAGCTTCCTGACTATCATTTGACTTTCTAGTGTTTTGTACCTCTCTGAAACATATATGTATATATAGACATACACACACATATATGCAAATTTATAATTGTTTTTTCCCAAAGCCATCTAAAATTTCTGCATATTGAATTTCAATCTTTAATTTCATTAGTCACTTAATTTTAAATTTTAATTTCACAGCAAGTGTAGAGGCTTTCTGCAGGCATTCACATGGAGTGAAGTTTCTCCTTACTGCTCTCCTGCCCAAGGTGAAATTTAATCATTTTCTAGACTAAATATTCTTTTAAAAAGGGAGCCTAAAAGGTAGATCTTATGTCTCGTGACTTGTTTTATCTAAGTCCTGAGAGAGAGAGAGAGAGAGAGAGAGAAGGAGTGAGTTGAGGGGTGGAGGTAATGGCAAATGAGAGAAGGTAGTCACACATGTGTCATCCAAGAACCCTCTGTGGGTTCTTGACCTGCAAGCAACAGCACAGTCATGACCTGACTTTATACTCTGGATCAGCAGGTTGCAGCAGAGACATCTCAGAGAAAACATGAAATATTAAAAAGGGATCTCCTTCATAAAAGACTATTTACTTTCAACATCTCGGGTTCCATTAAGGTAGGAAGCAATGAGTTTTACCTCTTGTAGCCATTAGACCAAATAAAACCTGAATGAACAAGGAGATTTTGGGGCCCATTTTTCAGTCCTATAACACAGCAAAATAGGCAAACAACATTATTAAGTAAACTTCCCAATCAGAAGTGGAAAAACAAAATACTAGAATAAAATTTTGCTGGGCGATCTTGGCTTTCCCACTCATCTATTTTACTCTATTTTTTCCACATTATTTTGCATTTTTTCAACAGTCATCCATAATTCAGTCTCCGTCCTGAGAATAAATTTGATTACTTGGCTGTTAAACATCGTGTACCTTTTCAAAAAGATAACGTGTAAAAAACAAACATACAAACAAACCAATAAACAACCTCAACGGCATGAAAAGTTGGAAGCTATCAGAAGAAGCTCTTGGAAACTTGGGCAGCTTCACTTTTCTGCTTAGGATTTAGGTTTGTATGTCCAGTAACTTTGTGGACAGTTTCGCCTCTCAATCCCCTCCGCCCCCCATCCCAAACCTAAAACAACTGCTTCTCTTCCCGAGTCGCACTCCACGACTGAGTGTATCTTATTTTCCATCACTGAACTGGGATCAGAGGTGGGCGAGTTACTTTCTAACCGAATGGCGTTTTAGAAATAGGAAAGGGAAAGAATATAGTACAAGTGGCTGCGGAGTGGCTCCGCGAGCAGATCGGCGCTTGTCCAGAAGCTGGCGGCACGAGCACCGCGGCCGCCTTTTGGGAACCGCACCGCAGGGGTGCGAGGGGCTCGCGGGGTCGAATCCCGCGGCCTCCCGGAGGGCGAAGGCCGCGTTCCGGGGCTGGTGGGCTGAAAGACAAGCAGAAGCCGCCATATTCCCGCTTTACCACTACCCGCGGCCGGCGAGCAGCGGCAGGTTGGCGGCGGCCCGGGCTGAGCCTCGACAACCCGGCCCCGCCCCCTGCGGAGGCGGCCGTGACCGCTGCGCCCGCTGGCCCCGCAGAGGGCGCGGGAGCGGGAGGCGCCCGTAGAGCCGGAGGGGGCGGACCAGCCGGCAGCTGCGCGGGCTAGGCGAGAGCCGCACTGGGAGGCGCGCGCTGCGGCTGCGAGCCCAGGAGAGCCTTCCAGGAGGGGCCGGGCGGCACCGCCTCCCTGCTCCCTCCTCCTCTTCCACCACCGCCTCCTCCTCCCGCCTCCCTCCCGGATCTGTGCTCCAGTTCAGAGAAAGAAGAAAATGTGTGTGTGTGGCGAGGGGGAGGGTGAGCACTGAGCAGCCGCTCCGCGCCTGGCAATCGGGGCCGGGGGTGGGCGCCTCGCGGAGGTGGAGGCGGAGGCAGAGGAGCGCGCGGCGTCCCGGCGGGAGGTGGGCGCGGGCAGGGCGGAGGGCGCCCAGGAGCCGTGTCAGGAGGCGGCGAGGAGCGGGCACGCCGGGCACTGGGAGCCGTCGGCGGCCGCTCTCTGCGGAGACGCCCCGGTGGATGTGCTCTCGTCGTCCGGCGCAGGGCTTAGGGGAGCCTCGGTGGCGGCGGCGCGGGGGGCGAGGCGGGCCGCCCTTTGCCGGGAAAGGAAGCCCGGGCGTCTGAGCGAGGCCGGGCGCGGCGGCCTTTCCTTGCGCGCCCCCCGAAACAGCCTACCGCGCCCGCCTTGTTCTTGCCGGCAGCCCCAACCTTCCTCTCCTGACGCACCCCGGGCCCTGGCCGCGGCCCCCGCGGCGGTTCCCGGAGCTCGTCCCGGACGCGCGCCCGGGCGGCGGGGGCTCTACGGCCACCGCTGCCTCGGGGGAGCGAGGGCGGGAGGGTGTGTGTGCGTGCGTGTGAGCAAGGGGTGCCGGCTGGGCTGTAGCGGAGGCACTTTGGAAGAATGACTCTGGAGTCCATCATGGCGTGCTGCCTGAGCGAGGAGGCCAAGGAAGCCCGGCGGATCAACGACGAGATCGAGCGGCAGCTCCGCAGGGACAAGCGGGACGCCCGCCGGGAGCTTAAGCTGCTGCTGCTCGGTGAGTACCTCCCGGGGCCGGCTGCTGGAGACCCTCCCGCCGGGCCTCGGCGCTGCCCACCTGCCAACGCCCGGCTCCCGGGTCGCTGCCCTCAGCGGCCCCCGCCTCCGGGAGCCCAGGGCTGGTCAATACCCTCCCCAGGCGCGCCCCCGGCCACAACCCGCACCCGTTCCGACGCGCGCGCCCGCGTACACACGCGCGCGCACACGGGAGTCGGGCCGCCCTGCCCAGGTCCTCGGATTGTGCCTTTGGGTATCCCTGAGGGCCGTGTATTCGGGGTGCGCCTTTATCTGCTGTGCGTCAGCTGAATGGCAAAATATTTGGTGGGAGGCAGACGCAGGGGGTGGGAAAGGTGAGCAGTGGGGTTGAACTTCCATTGTCGTGGCCGCGTCGTCCCGTGGGGTAGTGGAATGGGGAGCTGTGTGAGTGTTTGTGGCCCGAGGGTGCGAGCAGAGTCTGGGTGCGTTGGGGGATGGCTTTCGTCTGGCTGGCCTGTGTGCAACCATTACGAGTGCGTTCTGGGGTCTGGAGGGAATGGTGGAACGGTGGACACACTCGATAGCGACTGGATTCTCCAAGGAGTGATGATGTGGGAGCCCAGTGGTTGGCTATCCAAAGAAAGGAGGATTATGTATTTCGGACCGGGGGGTGGGGAGTGGGGGGTGGGCGTAGGCAAGCCCAAATGTGTCACCCAAGTGCTGTTCTCTAGCCACCTGATCATCGAAAGGAGGAACCCCAGAAGAGTTTGTTGAGCAGTGGATGGTGAAAGGCGTGTTTCTTGTCTGCACCATTTCTTCCAGATGAGGATGAGGGATAAGTGAGCGCTGTGCTGTGTGGTTGTTGACAGCGACGGTATCTTTTGTGTAATGAGGTAACCGAGATGTAAGCCTGTATTCACAATAGTTACTACTGAAAACCAGTACGCCTCTCAGTTACTCTCATGAAAGCAAATAAAAACCTTTTGTTTAAAACGGACAGTATTTCAGTATGTTTAGAATCTGGGCTAGAAGGAAAACGGGAAATGTACAGCAAAAATTTCTCTTTAATCTCTAAGAAAAACAATTTAACATTCTTCCATAACACTAAGTTAGTAAGACAATGGTGGTTCTCAATTCGGAATTCTATTGATTATTATCTCAGACAATGTTCATAATAAATGATCAGGGGTCACATACAAGCTAGCAAGCCATAACTCTTAGCTATTGTGGTAGGAAGAGCAAAGGGCTTTGCAGTTACAGGCCTGAAAAATGCCTGCATTTGTGTCCAGGGTATTTGCGTGTATAATATGTTTCTTATACATTCCTGGAGGAAAATAATGTATTGTCAATTCGGATTTGAGAAACATTCATTTTCTTTCTTGAGCATTCCATCTCCTGGTTCAAGGAACCAATTGCCTTTTGTACTGAACTGCTTATGTGCAGGATCATTTACAAGCAGGAACAAAATATAATGATCACAAACAGTTACAAATGGTGAATTCACATGCCCTGCTTTATGTCTTCATTGTGAAGCCAGATTAGATAAATGTGCACATTTATAAAGAACAGAAGGCAAAGTGCTGAATAAGAGTGGGCTTTAGGAACTGAAGCCAGGGGTGCGGAAGTGCAATGGGAAAATGAAGATCTTTTTAAATTTTCATTCTCATCTTGGGCTATTTCTAGTGGCTGAAAACATGTAGTTGAATGTTTTCTGAATTCTCACTTTTGGGAAAAAAATAGGGCAAGAAGAATGTATAGGGTGTTTAGGCGCAGAATTAAGGGAAAATCATGTATTTTAGAGAACCTTAAGAACTATTTTCTTTTCCCCCATTTACAGTCTTGACTTGCTTCTGTCGAGCTCTGAATCCACATTTGAGGTCTCTCACGCCAGGCCTGTTGCCTGAAATGTGACAGCTCTGGGTTCCTAGCAGCTCTGAGTTAGAGCCAAGGGGGTTTGCCTGTCTGAAGGTCTAGGTTTCAACATCTAGGAGGACTTTTGGGGAGGTACACACATATGGATGCTTAATTACATACTGTGTATTTTGGTAACATGTGGTGTTTTATAAAATGAACCTGGAGATAGGAAAAAAAAGGAAAACAATTTTACTGCTAAAGTGGTGGTAGTGTGGAGAATTTTTTTTTTGTCCTATTAGATACTTGAGTAGGGTTTAATACACCCCTACCCCAGCCCCCTAATATGGCCTGTTATAAGTAATAGAAAATATGACTTTCATTTAGGACCTACATTTGTCAGTAACATTTAAAAATTATACAACTTTCTGTTAGAAATATGATGCCTAGACATCATATAAGATTTGCTACAGCTTCATGTCCTAGGTATGTTGCTTTTGTAACATAACTTCTATGATATCTACACTGTTAATGTAGTTAATGCTATATACTAAATGTAAGTTTGTGTGTGTGGATAGGCGTGTGATTGTTTTCAGGATTTTTTTAGTCCAAGAGAGAAATGATGCTTGATCTGAACAAGGGATAGTATTGGGGAGGAGTTCCCTTTGAGGAACTCCTGACCTGCTGTTTTCATGAGTCTTGATATTCTTTCACTCATTTAAATGATTCCTATCCAAAGGAGAGGTATCATTTTACAGTTTAAAGGGTCACCAATATTTTTAACTAGAAATAAAATATTTTCAATATTTTATTGAAATTGAGGATTTGCCCTTATATTTAAATAAAATTCTTGACACCATTTTAATGGAAACTGGTTTATATGGCCAGAGACCCTTGCATTTGTTCATATAATTATTTAATTTTATATATTAATAGTATGGGGAAATTATTGTAGAAAGGGAAAATAGTGTTTACCTGCCTCCATGAAAGAATGGCAATAAAATTTGGGCTATCTTGAATTACATCCAGCAATTATACTGTTGTGTTCCAAATTTTGCAATACTTATGTATATTGATTTTTTATTCTTCTTAAAAATGAACTCAGCCCTGGCTGGTGTGGCTCTGGCCTGCAAACCAAAGGATCGCTGGTTCAATTCCTAGTCAGGGCACATGCCTGGGTTGCGGCCCAGGTCCCTGGTAGGGGATGTGGGAGAGGCAACCACACATTGGTGGTTCTCTCCCTTTTTTCCCCTCCCTTCCCTTCTGTCTAAAAATAAATAAATAAAATTAAAAAAAATAAAAAATAGACTCAAACTTACTACCATAAAATATCATTTAATTCTGAATTTTTTCTTTAATTGATTCATTCTCTAAATTCATTTTTATTAGTGTTTAGTTCTTTTTTTAACATTTTATTTATTTATCTTTAGAGGGGAAGGGAAGGAGTGGGGGAGAAATATCAATGTATGGTTGCCTCTTGTGTGTCCCTTGCCAGGAATTGGCCTGCAACCCAGGCCTGGGCCCTGACTAGGAATCGAACCACGATCCTTTGGCTCACAGGCCTGCGCTCAATCCACTGAGCTTTGATACCCTTGAAGACTTTGTATTCTATACATGTATGCAAGAGAACACTTTAACTAGGTTGAAGTTTTTATGTACTTTCTAGGTGTAAAGTACATTCTATTTTCTTTGATTAATATCCATGAATATTAACTAAATATTTCTATTGGTGGCACGTAGGGTCACACTGTAGATCAATAGCATCAGTGTCTTGAAATCTACGTAAAAGAAGTGGCTGAATTTCTGATTCTAGTCACAGATATTCATACTGAAAATTTTTTCTGATTTCTTGAAGAAATACATTTTTTTCCTATTTACCTGTTCTGATTTTGCATGTTTTTGAAATCTTTACTCTTCAGATCATAATCACCCAACAGGAAGATTTATCAAACCTATTTATTTCTTGGATTCTACCTTTTGAAAACAGGCATAGTTTAGGCTAGTCTTAAATGGAAGAATGTATGTTCTTGATCTTCTAAGTGAATCTCAGGTGTGATGATAGATTTTCTGTCTATTCGAGACTGGAAGCTTATGAAGGTAGGGGTTGTGTGTCTCTGTCCGTCACTGTGAAAGTCCAGCTCTGGCACTGTATCTAACTTATAAAATGCTCCCAGTATTTGTTGAATGAGTAAATTTACTTATGATCCTCCTGATAGAAATCATAAAATAATGAATAAATTATAGAGACACAGGGATCTGTAATGTTTTCAATTTGTGGCAGATAAACTCATGATCTTTTTTAAAAAATTGTATGCAACTCTTTGAGCCAAATGAATACAAATGCATTCCAGGATAGGAAGTGTTAATGTGAAATGTAACATCATGTATCAAGCCAGTGTGTTACAGTTCTTTGCTGGGTGCATTTGGGAATACCAGTCATGCTCTAAGTATGAAAGTTTAAAGGAAAATGAAAAGGAAACCATTCCATGTCTGGTGTCATGTAGAAGCTAGTTTAACCCTATCTCTTTTTGCCATACACTTTTCTCTGTGATTCACTCCTCAGAGTACAGGTGGTGACTGAACAAATTTTTAAGATTTACTTATCAATGACATGAGGAGAACCACAGTTATTGAATACAGAATTTTAGGAATTGCAGGTAGAACATTTTAAATTTGAGAGGTACATATATGTATTGAAAACTGTACGGTGCAAGAAGGGACATAGAAGCCTAGGAATGCCCTGACAGATTTAGACTGTATGGAGAGTTCATTCACACAGGTCTGGGTAAAAACAACCTCCCCACTGCCCCTCCGTAGAGTTCGCTGGAGGAAGAATGGGGATGTTGATTGCCTGAATTAACCGAGAGGTTAGTGGCTGTCTAGGATGGCCACCCAGAACCACAAAATGAAAGCACCCCTCTAAGCGGCCCTAATAACAGCATCTCCCTGAAAATGCCAAAATATGGTGTTTATGAGGCTGCTTTATGACCAGACTGGTTTTATTTTTGCTACTCTTTGAGCTTTCAAATGTTGAATATGTTTCTAAATGTCAGGATTTATTGGACTCATTTCCTCTTCTTTCTTCCTTTTTTTTTTTTCTGGAAAAAAGTGCTTAGAGTTTATATCTGAAGGGTGAAGTAGGAGCATCCCTCCTAGAAATCAGTAATTGACTTATAACAAAGCCTTTCAGAATAAGGTTTTGCATTGAGCCATGTGAATTCATTGTCCAGAGCTGCCATATTAACTGTCAGTCCCTACGGTAGTTCTTTGTATGGGAACCTTGGCCAAATTAAAACCCTGCAGAACGGTGAAATTATCTCATGTGTATCCCTTCAATTATTTTTACGTACGTTTAGAAAAGAGAACCGGAAGAATAATTTAGAGCCATTTTGTTTATTTCAAATAAGTTTGATAGCTTCTTTTTCATTAAAAAAAACAACAAATCCAGCTGCATTATAAGAGATAGCTTATGTTCAATTTTTAGAGATGCCTATTAAATGTAGTTATTATTTTTATTACAGATGAATTTTTAAAAACCTGAGACAGTTTTTTGTTGCCGTTGTGAGGCTCTGTGCTCTGCTAAACTTAGTGGAAAAAGGGAACCGATTCTTTCTTCAGGATCCGGGAGAACTCATCCTTGAAAAGAGATGAAGGCACTTTTCCAAAGATGGTTTGTTTTATCCCAGCATTTATATTAATTTTTCTTTAAGGGGATGTTATTCATTCTGTTGATATTAATGGAAATGTTGACTGGGTATTGTAGAGGGAAGGCAGGGAATTCAAAGGGTGCATCTTGGAAGAGAGAGAAGCCATTTTAACAAGGTTTAGTTTGCTTTCTCCCCCCAAACCGGAAGGGAATTTGTTTCCTCCAGACTCTTATGTTTTGGGTTGAGGGGAATACAAGTATTTGTAGCAACGAATTTAAAATCTGGTTTCTTAGTTGAAGGGGAGGGCAGTGCCATTTTTCAAAGAGAAACTTTTTTTATTGTGGCTTTTAAGGCAATGTTAGGATCTTTGCAGAATTAATCCTAGGAAGTGTGAAATAGCAATAGAAGGTAAAATGTGTGATTGTTGGTAATTAAATCTGTGGCAATAACTGACTGCAGTAAACAGTGAATGTTTTTTTCTCTTGTTCTGCTGAATGGAGTAACATTAAAGAAAGAGCTATTATCAGACCCAAACAGTATTTTGTGTGAACAGCTGTTCCTAATAAAATTATAGGAAGTTGTTTGACAGTCACCTTTGATTTGTTACGTTACTGATATGTAAAAATCTGCCCGATTTCTCAGCTAACATGCAGTAAAAAGGAAAAAAAAGGACCTAAACATGCTGTCGGAAATGAGTTCATAAATCCTAGGTGGTCATGAATCTAGACTTTGCAAACAAAAGCAAACATCCGTATTGCTATGGGGAGAACCAAAAACTGAATTCGCTAAATAGCTCTGGAGTTGACCCTTCCTTATACCTAGCCGTGGTTTTGGAAATCAAGGCAGGATATTTTTTTAAAAGCCATTATGTTTCAATTTTAAGAACAAAATGAGTGTTGTTTAAAAATCAAGTTATGAAGAGATTTCAAATTCATGAATTCATCAAACACTTGCCGGTTATTAGAAAATAAATATTTCCTTTCATTTTTTTTTTTTTTTTTTTTTTTAACCAGGCATACCATAAGAAAGACAGCTACATACAGAATGCTGGTCAAATGAACAAGTATTACGCACCTATTATGTTCAAGATCACGGGCTATACAGGACACTCCTTATTTCTTGTTTGCCAACAGGAAAGGCTACAAGCACTTGTCACATTTCTTGTTGTTTCACAGTTGACGCCCTCGGACTGACATGTCCTTCTGAGTATTATTATCCTTCCTGGCTTGGGCTTTTCTATTGGCTCTTAATACAAAGAAAAAGACAAAATAATCTGAAGGCCATTGTAAAAGCTTTCCGGGGATTACACAACTGGGGAAAACAGATGATCTTAAGAATTTGAACTCCTGAGTTATAGATATATATTTCCTTGGAGCATATATGGTACTTTTTCCCTTTAACTATAACTGTGAGAAACTGTTAGAGACCACCTGCCCTGCCTCTCTAACTAGATTGGTAGCTCCATGGTGGATGGAGTAGGGGGTAGGGGGTGGGCAATGATAGTGGCTCTTGTTTCTTTGTATCTCAGTCCGTGGCTGGATTTACAAATATTACATTGTCAGTAATTGGGTCTTATATAGGGCATAGGAGGGCAAGGGTAGGTGGGCAGCACGATTCCCAAAAGAAAATACAGCAGAGGGAAGAAGTGAATTTAAATTTTTTGCTTTCTTCTAGTGGGTATTATCCGTATGTTCTCCACTTGCCACTCCTGTTTGCTGTTCTGTGGGTCACCTGGGGCACAATGAAAGGAATTCTCTGTTTTAAAGACGAAATTGAAGTATTCTTTGTCTCCATGCCTGCTTCTCATTCATTCTCCAGTGAGAATGATTCATTTGAACATTCTTATATTGTTTTGGGTTGAAAAGCCAATAGCGTTTATCGAGCAATTTGAATGGAAAATTGTTACACACACCAGGTCCTTTGAAATTTGAAAATTCCACACACCTTTATTACAGAATTAATCTTGGATTGTGAGCCATTTGATTGCTTTAAGAAACAAAATATTTGTTCCAAGGAAGCATGTAATAGATTGCGGCGTGGTTAGGAGCTAGGATGTTGTTAGTGCCTCTATGTTCCTGCACCTCACTGATGGGAACAATAATTGATTCACAAATTACAGAAAAAGAGCTAGAGTGAGACTTTTTTTGCTCTGTTACAGGAAGTGAATAGTGATATTTAAGAAAGATATTCATGTATATTTCTAAGGGAAAGCCTTGTGTTTTTTCCCTTCAGTGAACTAAAATCATGAATTAATCACCTCTTTCAGAATTTGACTTTTTTGATCACATCACTTGCTAAAAAACTTAAAGAGAATGTTTCTTTTGCTTTTTTTATATTTTAAAAACTTTTTTCAGCTTTTCTGTTTTTCTTGTTTCTTTGTAACATTTTCTTCTGCTGAAGAGGCAGCAGGATGATGATGGCATCTTTCGTGTGTTTATTTCCTGGTAACTGCAGCTGACTACAGATTGTCGTTTCCAAACGCCTCAGTGTCTTACCCACCCGTTACTCAGCTTGCTGCAGCCCCCTCCCCCTCAAAAACCCTTCTGTGTGAATCCTACCCACCCATTTAGTCTCTCATCACAGCTTCCTTAAACAAAGGCTAGGAGTGGTTCCTTGGACTCTTTGGTGTGCACATTTGTTTAAGATTTAGGGAACTTCCAAGTTGGTGCTTCTTTCAAACATCTTGTGGCTGAGCTGGTGACAGGGAAGTTGGGGGCTTTTAACACATTAAAAGAAAGACACCTGTGAATGTGCTTTTGGTAGATGATTAACTTTCTTTAGCAACACTTTGGTGTGCAAAACAAAGTGCATTGTTATCGTATAAAATGTAAAATTCTCCTTTCTGTTCCATGGGGCGGGGCCTTGCCAGATTGCTCGGGATCACCAGCAGAGCTGGCAAGCCAGGGCGAGATACTGTCCTGGGCCGCTGGGTCTCAAACAGGGTGGCAGTGCTTTTGCTAGAAGGGAGAAAGTGCTGAAGGCCTGTGTTGAGTAATAGTTCGGGTTCCTCATTTAATGATTTAAAAGTCCCCATCTCAGTGACTTAAGAGCCTTAGAACGTCTAGTTGCATTTCCACACAGATAGTTAGGGACGAAGACATCAGCGGGGGCCTTTGCCTTTGTTATATTATACCCAGTCAGTCTGAGTAGGTTTTCTGGTTTGTGGTTTTTTCTTTTAATTTATTTTTATTTAATTTATTTATTTTTAAATATTTTATTTATTTACTTTTAGAGAGAGGGGAAGGGAGGGAGAAAGAGGGAGAGAAACATCGATGTGAGAGAGAAACATGGATCAATTGCTTCTCCTGCGCGCCCTCACCTGGGACCAAACCAGCAACTCAGCCATGTGTCCTGACCAGGGATCGAACCCAGCGACCTTTCACCTTTCTGGACGACCCACTCAGCCACGCTGGTTAGGACTTGGGTTTTTTCTTTTTTTTGCTGATAAAGATACAATGATATTTTCTTGCCATGTGAATTGATCTTTTAGGGCCTGGGCTCTTCAGAACTCCTGCATTACATGTTTTTTTTCTGCAGATGGCAAAGGCAGTTTTCCTCTTGTCCTAAAGAGCTGACCCATTTCCTGTGACTTGTTCTAATAATACAGGATGACTTTAATTCTTGTTCCTAGTTTGCCCTTAAAAGAATGCCAGGGTGGTTGTTAAGTGTTTAACTCTCTTGTCACTCTAACTGTTGTGATAGAGTATTTTTGAAAATTGGTAAATCGCGCACAGACACTGGCAGACTGGCTTTGTGAAAGCTGATTTGGCTAAATAATCACATGTTCCTTCTGGCTCCGCACGGTGGTTTAGGAATGTGTATTTTTTCTGAGACCTGTAACTGAAAGGTGGTTAAGTACTCCTGCCCTACCTCCTCGAATGTGAGGGTGTTTAGTTTGTTTGTTCCTTTACTGTTTTTGTAGAAACTTGCAGAATAAAGAGATTGGAGCAAATCTAAGGGCCATTTGAACTTTGGAACTTTCTCTGCTTCTCCTCTGCAGCTTTAGCTGTCTGGGCCAAATTCTGCCCAAACTCAGCCCTGGATACTGGACCTGAGCCCAGGCCCTCTCCAGAAATGATGGGATGTCCAAGGAGGTGTTGCCAGGGCTGGTGGGCTGTCCTCCTAGCCTCCCTCACTTTCCTCTTTTTTCTTTTGGGAATAACTTTGGTGTCTTTCAGGCAGCCTACAGCACCCTGCAGAAGGATGGTGAGGAAAGCTGAGTGAGGAGGAGGCATCAGCGTGTCTGTCCAGAGTTGCCCCTCCCCCTGCCTGGCACGCTGCTGATAGTTTGTTTCACTGCTTTCACACGGAAGGGTATCCAACGCCTCCTGCCATATCAGCATGGGTCTCTTGCTTCCTGCAGGAAGGGCAACATCCTGGGAGGCACAGAGGTGGAGCTCAGGAGGCTCAGCGCCCCAGCGCAGCCCTGCCCAGGTCTGGGGGTTTTCTTCTGCCCTAGGCAGCTACCTGAGACTCACCACTGCTTTTTATTTTTCTGCTTCATTGGGCTTTAAGCAGTGCTTTACATTTGCTTACCAAGAATCTCTGCTTCCCAGGCTGCTATTTCTGCCAGTTTCGGTGAGAGCAGGTTGGCCGTTGGGGCCTTGGCACTTCGCGTGCCTCACCTCGACAGGGGCACCTTTGGGGGACTGCTTCGTATTTGGAGCCAGTAGGCCCTTATCCAGGACCTTCCAGGAAAGATTTAGAATTAACCCTTGGATGGACCATTTGTGTCCATTTCTTTTATCACTGTGCCCATTTTTTCCCCTTGAGCCTCTCATTGAAACTAGAAAAATAGATAATGTTGAACCACATACATAACATAAAGGAAGGAACGTTTATACTGTTTTGTTTGAAAGTATATCTGTGTGTCTATATCTATATCTATCTATCTATCTATCTATCTATCTATCTTTCTATAATTTAATTTGCTGTGGCCTCTGAACTGCCCTCAGTTGTCATGACCATGGTTAGAAAACTTTAAGAAAGCAACTTCCTATATCTCGTCTGCGTTCTGGAGAAGACCAAAGAAGGAACAGCTGGACTCACCCTGCTCTTTCTGAAAGAGCTGCACTGTTAACAAGACCCAGTTCTCTGGACGTGCCAGGCAGGCATTTGGCATTCTTTGACCCCTGCTTTGCTCCTGGCACGCAGCCTTCTCGTTATCTTATCGACTTCAGGCTCACTTACCTTGATTTCAGATTTGGAGTTGGACAGGTGCAGGGGGAAAGGAGACCAGTCACAGGCAAAGGAGAGTCGTGGGGGATCTAGTGGGGTGTGGCAGAGCAGAGTGTGCTGTTCTAGTAGGGTGGGGCAGCTGGATCTTCTCTAGACTCTGGGGGGAAGGAAAGGAGAGCAAAGGAGAGGTGCCCTGTGTGTTGGCTTGTGTCTTTGATCAGGAAGAGCCAGGCCAAGCAGCTTCCCCTTGTCAGCTCCACTCCCCTACCGCATTTCTTTATCATTGTTACATCTACCCTGCCCTTCCTCGCCTTCCTCTCCCAGAGCGAGGGTTGGGAGATGAGCAAGTATAGAAGCCTGAGTTGTATGGGAGGGGTTTTGTTGCATGCACTTTCCTGTTCTTTCGCTCCTGGAGGTTGTTAGATGCACTAAGCCCAGATATTATGTCAAGCAGTGAAAAAACCCACTCACATATGAAAAAGAAAATTTGCAATATGACTCTGTGGTGAGTTATTTTTTCCTGTCAGCTCTTTAAAGTGATGGAAATGCATCTATTGCTGGATTGAGAACTCGGCTAATCTGGCAATAGGTTATTGGAATGTCTCCGGAGAGATCCTTGTCTAGGAAGTCTGCTTCCATCTGGCTGCTCCCTCCTACAGTAGAGCTCCTTTCAGTTGCCCAAGGCAGAATTAGGTAAGTAGCATCATGAGATATTCTTGACAAGTGGAGTCGTACCCAGGTGGAGATATGTGTTATAATACAGGCATACCTTGGGGATATTGCAGGCTTGGTGCCAGGCCACCGCAACAAGGGAGTTTTGCTGGTGGAGGCTCTGGCCTTCCATTTGTAATAAAATGCAACATCTGTGAAGTGCAGTAAAACGAAGTGCAATAAAGCCAGGTATGCCTGTTTAGAAGGAGTTTGTAATTTTTAGCTGCAGAAGGCCACTGTCTTCTGGTTTTGTTCTCTTATGTGCTGTTCACTTTCTAGACTATCACATCCAAGCCCAGGGAGTGGACTTTTTCCTCAGATTATTCAAGGTCCATAAAGCGTACTTTCAATTATGAACAGTATTCAAAATGGGCTACATTTTTCTGTGATAGAATTAACTCAAGATGATTTCTTAACTCATACTGTAGGCAAATATATTTTGGATAATTTGAATAATTGTGAATAATTTGAGAGCAGAGGTAGGGAGCACTGAAACAGAATGGTACTTGAAATCAATCTTTCCTTTTATTCCCAGTCACTTCCTAATGGGTCAAGAACTAATGAATTACCATAATGGTTGCTCCTCTTGGGGCCAGGCGTGGATCAGACATGGCTTCTGGAGATGCATATCCCTTGCTCTGTTCAAGGCCTCTGGATCGGGGTGTCCTCTGCACGGTCTAGCTGCTCCTATTATCGCTGGGCCGCTGTCGGAGCTGTTATCCAGAGCATGTTAGAAGTAACTCAGAAACGCTGGGCCCATAACATCTCTTGTAATGATGAGCCCCATAATTTTCCATCTTATGGGAGAGAGGATACCTGACCTGTATATTGCTTGATCAGTTTTGGGTAAATAATTTGTATTTCCGTATCCATACAGTTCTTGGCAAAAAGTTGTATTTTAATGGAGGAAATCAAAGGACTTCATTAATATTTCTTCAGGGAAATCTTGACTCCAAGTGTATTTTCATGAAAATCATCACCTTTGTCCTTTGAGAAACACATTTTCTTTAGGGCTTTCCACGTCAGGTCATATTGACTATGGGAACAGAGATTCTTGTCTAGGGTTTTTCTAAACCCCTAGAGTCTCTCTGTGAATTGCTCCTCAGATTACAATGTATTATTCTTCCCAGAATTAATTAAGTCATTGAGCATCCCTAGTTCTGAATCACCGGGTCATGTGATTTATTTTTTTCTATTAAAAATACTCTTTTATATATAATGTATCTTCAGGCAGTATGCTATTGCTGCATTTATTTTGTATTTTATTCTCTTTTTGGAATGAAATAAGTAAGAACATTTGAGATATACATCTTCTGGTCATATGGTTGCTTTAAAAAAGTTTAATGAGAAAAACTGTTTCATAGGCAAAGTTTGAATCAAGAAGTATTCATATTGCACTTATGAATTTTCTTAAATTCTCAAGAAATACTCGTATGTTGTTTTCCTGTTAACTTTTGAAAGAATGACAACCCATTCTGTTAATAAATTTTTGTATGTTTTTTCATTGATTTTTGAAAATTTACAAATGGTGCAATTGTTTTTTTAATGTGAAGTTTGAAAAAAGGATTTAACACTTATTCATAAATTTATTCAAAATGTACTAATCTAACATAAGAAACATGATTCTTTTCTATGTTCCTTTCTAGTCTGTTTTATTTTAGAGTTTCTTGCCCAGGTGTGATTGTGCAGTACAATTTAACATTATGTGATAAATATTTTCTTTGTGGCTGTGTAGGCTTCATGTTGATATTTGGAGTTGCTATATAATATTTTATTAGAGAGAAAGTGTGTGTGTGTGTGTGTGTGTGTGTATGTGTATGTATATTTCTTTTTCTTTTTTCTTTTGGTTATCTTTCTCTCTCTCTCTCTCAACTTTTAGGTTTGTCCCAGTGTTTCTGTTTTCAGAATAATGCTATGATGAAGTTCCCAGTGGAGATCGCATTTTTAAAATAGACACGCACACTTTTGTTAGAATAGATTAATAGGCCTGTTGTTTCTAGGTAGATGATATGATAGATTTTATGACTCTTGATTCTATACACCTAAAAAATTTTTGGAAATGATTGTATACATTTTGCAACATCATGAGCAGTAATGAGAGGGTATCAAAGCTAGGCAAAAATGGTACGTAATTATAAATTGGCATTTATTTGATTACTGATGAGAATGATCATTCTCCCTATGTTTGTTTCTGGTTGAATTTCTTATTTTGTAAGTTGTCTCTTCATTTCCTTTGCCTCTTTATGAGCCCTGAACTTACAAATGAAATTAGCCTTATAAAAAATATTTACTGCAAATAACTTAAACCCAGTCTGTTGTTTTTCTTTTTCTTGCTATTATTTAATACAGAAGTTTTTAATTACTTTGAAGCCAAATCATTTGTTGGTCTTTTGCTATTCTGTTATCAAATAAAAATCTTAATCTGCTTTAGATACTCCATGAAAGCCAGATTTACTGCTGTTGTTATGGGTAGAGCTAGATTGAATGTTGTATTGTTCTTTCGCTTTCAAAATGAAAATGAAATACACATATAAAGTGACACTATCGCAGATTACACCACATATGCTGTCATAGGCCTTTTTTGGCCCAGTAATATGTAGTGGATATCTTGCTATGTTAATACAGTCAAACCTCAGTTCTCGAACATCCTGGTTCTCCAACAGTTCTGTTCTTGACCAAATGGAACAACTGTCTCGGTTGTCTAACAAAACTTTGAGTCTCAGTCCTCTGCCTGACAACCCTTTCATGCTGATACCTGTACGATCAGTCACGTGTCTGTCTCTCAGGCAAAGAAGGAGATTTGGTTTTTGAATAGATCACTTCTTGAACAGTTTTCCGGAATGAATTAAGTTTGAGAACAAAGGTTCCAGTCTATAAATCTCTTCCATCACATTTTTTGGCTTTTTAGCATTCAGTGTATTTTTTGTTGTTGTTCCATTGTATTTTGAATCATTGGTACACTGTAGCTAGCTTGCACCCGCTCATGAAAGCCACTTAACACATTTCTTCTCAACTCTGCATTTAGTAGGTTAAATGCAGATTTCATTTTGGTAGGTTAAAACCAGCCCTCATGAGAGTATTTACCACAGAAGTTGGTAAATGCTACAAATCAGGGTCTCCCTTCCCCTCCCCCGACAGAACTAGTTGTTAAATACTTGCCAGCATTCCACCATGGTATACTTGATCCCTGTTGATGGCTATTTAGTTTGATTCCATTCAAAATTGATAACCAGTGTTATAGTGAATATTGTAGGGTATACATTTTTGTAAGCTTATACAATTTCCCTTTCAGCAAAGGTCCTCAGAGTTAGGCCATCAACCAAGTGATAGGCTTATTTTAAATTCTGATGCACATCACCACTTTGCCTTTGAGAAGGGTTTTGTTGGTTTACTTTCCCACTTCCACTTGTGTTAGTGATTACTTTGGGAACACAAGTTTCCCACTTGTGTTAGTGATTACTTTGGTACCTCTCAGTATTATTGTGGTTTTGTGAATCAAATAGGGGAGAAAAGATCTTCTTTGTATTTATATTGTATTGATTAAATTTATTATACAGACTTTCTTTTCTAAACTGCATATTTACAAAAGTAGATTAAAATACTTCAATTTATTAATTTAGATATTCTAAAAATCACTTTTAGCTTAAATTTTATTAACTTAGACATTTCTAGAAAATTAGCTGTTTTATCTATGGAGGAATGGAGTGTCCTAGGATGAATGTCTTCAAGGGAAAAAGAAAGTGGAACCAGTAAGATTATATGATAGGTTTGGGTATGTGCAAAATTGTACCAAATACAAAATTTTTAATTGTGATGAAGTCCAGTGTATCCATTTTTTTTTCTTTCATTGCTTGTGCTTTTGGTCTCATATATTAGAAACCGATGGTAAATACAAGATCACAAAGACTTACCTCTATGTTTTCTTTCAAGACCTGGTAGTTGTAGGTCTTAGAGTTGGGCCTTAGGTTCAGTTTGAGTTGATTTCTGTGTATGGTGTGAGGCAGGGCTTCGACTTGGTTCTCTTACAGGTGGGTATCTGGCTGTCCAGCATCATTTGTTGGAGAGACATTTTGAATGGTTTTGACACCTTTATTAAATAAATCTGTTTTTGCCTTATCTTTATTACTTTTTTTCTTGCAGTTTCCCTAGGTTTATTTGGTTGTGCTTTTTCTGTTTTCTCAAATTAAAATTCTTGGATTACGGATTGTAATGCTTTCTTGATTTGTATTAAAGTGTTTAAAGCTTTGAATTTTTCTTCTCGTTGCTGTTTAGTGCTCATATCATTCCTTTACAGACATTCTGAAATTATGATATTTTGATCTTTGAACCAGGGTTAAGGTAGTTTAAAATTTTCCAAGCGTGATTGTTTTCAGCCTTTGTTTTTTATTCCTAGTCTTAACATGACTGATAGGAGAATGTGGTCTGAAAGGTTTTTTACTTTTTAGAATTTATTTTAGTTTAATACATAGTTGATTTTTGTTCTATGGATACATAAAATGTGTACATATGATAATAAAACAAATATATGTGCATTGTTTAATTTTATTGTTCTGTTTGTGGTGAATGTGCTCTATATTATGGTGTGATTCTGCCAAGTGTTGAGAACTGAGCTGAAACCTTCCATAGTTCTAGTGTCTGTGACCCTTTCTCCTATTTCCGGAAATGTTTGCTTTGTGTATGTAAGTACTCTTTTTTGAGGGACCTAAAAAATGTCCATGAGAATTAAATTTTTATCACTATAAAATACCCCTTGAATTCAGTTTTTTTGATGTTAATATGATTGTGTTGTTTCCATTTGCTTCTCCATTTATACTTAACTATCTTTAATCTCTTCATTATTGCTCCTCAGAGTATGTTTGTTTAAGCCTCAGCTTGAGAGTTTTGTTTGTTTGTTTTTTTTTTATCCAAGTTCTGTCTTCAGATTCTTTTATTGATTTCCGGCAGTTCTTGCCCCCTCTCCAGTTTTTCCTTCCTCCTTCCTCTCTTCTTTCCTTTGTTATTTGGTTTGTTTTGGATTTTTTTTGTTGTGTTTTCACTTCAAAATTTGAAAGCTATATAATCTGCCTTTAATTTTTGATTGGTATTCTACATAACTTTTAGTAGTAGTCTTTGAGTTATGTTTCTCAGTTTATTGGCTTCAGAGATGAAGTACTGTTTATTGTATTCCTCCCATATGCAGTGGAGAAATTTGTTCACCTATTACCAGGGATTATATTTATTATTATTATTTTTTTAAGCGGGGTTGAGCACTTTTATGTGAAGAGTCCATCAGTAAGTATTTTGAGCTTTTCAGGCCATATGGTCTCCATTGTAACTACTCAACTCTGCCATAAACACTTTGTTTATGAACGAGTGTGGCTATGTTCAAATAAAATTTTACTTACTAAAATGGGCAGTAAGCTGGATTTATCACTCTGGCTGTAATTTACCAACCCCTCATTATATTACTTCCATTCTCTGCTTTCCCTGGTATTTTATTTGTATGTTCTCATTTTATTTTTTTTTTACTCCTATTATAGACAAGTTAGCAGTGCCAGACTTAAACTGGTTCTCTAAATCTTAATGGTTTGTAATAATATCAACACGTTTTATTTTCTACCTGTATTTTATTTTCTTTAACAGGCTGCTCTGACAACCCTGAACGCATCGAATGAAAAAACTCTCATAAGCACAACGTAAACTTGTCCATGGCTAGGGACATTTTCCTGAAAGGTCAAGTCTAGCCGTGTAAGTGATTGAAAGTCATTGAAAGGCTAATCGTATAGGAAACTGAAGTTATCTTAGTTTGAACATAAAAAGGATATTGTGCCGGATGGAATGAGAGTTCCACCTGGAATTCAAGATTGTTTTCGTGCTCATTGTTTTAGTCCACGTTTTGTCTCTTCTGCTCCCCTCAAGATTCCGTGTAGGAACTCTCCTAACCCTGGAACCGTTTGCTTGTCTCCTTCCGTGTGTGTCCCCTTCGTCCGGGTTTTCTGTTCCTCTTTCCTGGCATAAAGTTAGCACATGACCTTGCAGCACAAGTGATCTTCAACATTTTAAAAATGATCCTGTAGTTTTGCACATGTAAAATTAATTCATTTTCATACTTTTCAAAACTCTTCATCCTTTGATTTCATATTCAATACCTGGGATAATCACAGGGTATCATTTGTAGGTAAGCCTGAAGAAATTCATTTGAGAGTTATTCTGGTTGTATATTGCTTATTTATTTTTCAGTTTTCTTTCAGAAATTTTAATATTTATATTTATATCTGCAGTTAAGACTATATATTTAGTATTAATTCTGGTTTAAATAAATGCCTAACACCAGCCATTTCTTCTCTAACTTTCTTTAATTGTATATTTCCTATTGATTTTCATTCACTTACAAGTTGATTGGATTATACTTTCAGATAGCTTTTTCTTAAAGGGTCCTTGGATGATATATTTTCTGAGTCCTTGTGTGTTTGAGAATATTTTTCTGTGGCATTTAAATATTAACAACTTGCATGGGTATAGAATTCTTGGGTTACAGCTCTTTTCCATCCACATTGCTTGCCTCATGGTGGATGTTCCTCAGTTGTTTCCTGACTTCTAAATTTGATGAGAAGAAGTCTGCAGTCAGCCCAAACATTTTTTCTTTGTGATTTGCTTTTTTTTGGACGTTTGTTTGTTTCTTTCATTTGGAAGTTTAACAACTACCAAGTTATGCTTCAGTGTTTTCTAATTTTTATTATTTATCCTAGAACTCTTCAAACATTCCACTGGTATATTTATTCTTTTATTGTAAAGATTTCCCCCAACTTAACCACTGAATATTTTCTCTGTTCCAGAAGAATTTTTTCCTTCTTCTTTAGGCACACCAGTCATTCATATATTGGGCTTCTCTTGTTTCTCTACCAACGCTGTTTGCTTCCCTCTAATTGTTTCATTTTTTTTTGTCCTTTTCCTTGTGTGATTTGCTCCAGTTTTTTTTTTTTTTTTATTTGTAGCATTGATTTGGCAGTGGTTGACATATAAATGTCAAGTATTAACAAATATGTTTTGAATTACTGTAGTGCCTGCTATATGAGTTTGATGCTTCAAATTTATTTATTTATTTATTTAAAAGATTTTGTTTATTTTTTAGAGAGAGGGGAAGGGAGGGAGAAAGAGAGGGAAAGAAAAATGGATCGGTTGCCTTTCACATGGCCACCAACTTGGGGACCTGGTCTGCAACCCGCGCATGTGCCTTGATGGGAATTGAGCTGGTGACCTTTCGGTTTGTTTGCAGGCCAGTGCTCAATCCACTGAACCACGCTAGCCAGAGCTCAGATTTATTTTTAAGTTCTGTAATATCATTATT